>CM065392.1:15822500-15832500 GCA_033060915.1 Euryodendron excelsum | reverse complement strand
TAGCGGAAATACTCAACCCCATCTGAGTAGCGGAAATACTCAACCCCATCTGAGTAGCGGAAATACTCCCAAATCATCAACCCCGTCTGAGTAGCGGAAATACTCAACCCCGTCCGAGTAGCGGAAATACTCACAAATCATCAAACCCCATCCGAGTAGCGGAAATACTCACACCGTGAGAGTGGCGAAAATACTCAAAACCTAGGTCAACACCAGTGGCTGTTAGCTCACTTCGGTGGAAAATGACCAAACTACCCTTAGGACCTTTTTCGAGACTTTCCGGTCAAGATGACCATTTTGCCCCTAGGCATTCGAACGCCACAAGAACTACACCAGCTTTGGGTATCAAACCGGTAATGTCTCGAAAATACTTTTTATAGTATTCTCAACCTCCATTACCTTTCCGGATCATTCCGAGTCAGTTCCGGCCAATCCGGTACAAAATGACTGTTTTGCCCCTAGAGGGTCGGTCTCCTTCTTCGACCACACCGGCTTTAGGTATCAAACCGGTAATTTTCCGAGAATACTTTTTAGAGTATTCTCAACCTTTCTTTACCTTTCCGGATCATTCCGAGCCAGTTCCGGCCAACCCGGTACAAAATGACCGTTTTGCCCCTAGAGGGCCGGTCTCCTTCTTCGACCACACCGGCTTTGAGTATCAAACCGGTAATGTCCCGAGAATACTTTTTAGAGTATTCTCAACCTTCCTTTATCTTTTCGGATCATTCCGAGTCAGTTCTGGCAAACCCGATACAAAATGATCGTTTTGCCCCTGGTGGGCCGGTCTCCTTTTCCGACCACGCCGGCTCTGGGAATCAAACTGGCAACCTCTGGGAACATTCTAAATAATGTTTCCAGACCCCAAGTCTTTTTCCGGGACAATCCGGGTTCGCCCCGACAGTTTTCCGACCCAATTGACCGTTTTGTCCCTAAAGACCGTCAACCTTTCCGACCCACCTTATCCTCACTTTCCAAGTCAAATACCTCCAGGACACTGTTTTAAGTGTTCCTGCTCCCTTTCGGCCTTCCGGGTCATTTCCGGCTCCTTCAAATCATTCCCGGACTTTCCGGAGTCACTCCTAGTGAAGCCAGGCTAAAGTTTACATGGTAGTCACTAGTATAGGCGCCAAAATCTAGTCAAAGATACGTTGCTTACAGACCTTAAATCTTTCCTAATTGGCTGGCGCCACTAGACGTTAAATCTTTCCTAATTGGCTGGCGCCACTACTAGTGGCGCCAAGCCAAAAAATGGCCTGGCGCCACTCCTAGTGGCGCTAGTGTAAATTTTGCCCTGGCGCCACTGCAACAGGCGTCAGGCTTGTCCAATTTCTATAAATACAGAGCCTCGTTCAACGTGAAAGGGGTCTGGAAACTTAACCTAGAAATCACACAATTCGATATACAGAGCTCGAGCACTCCCTAAACCCTAGCCTCCCTAGGTTTTTCCAAACCCTAGCCACCCTACACTAAACCCTAGCCTCCTATACATTCCTATACACCTATATACACTCATACACTAGCCTTCAACCCACCTTCAAAGGCTTGAAGAGCTGCCATCTAAAGCTTGAAGACAACTCTTGAAGACTGAAGGTGAAGATCAAGACAAAGACTGAAGACCAAAGACAGCACGACGCGCAAAATAAACAAGACATACGGTAGGCTCCCTATTTAAATTTCCGCACTTCCCCCCTCTCTCTTCTCTCTCCAACCCACTTGGGTTTTCTCTATTTTAATCCCCCATCTCTTTCCCGCCCTTTCTTTGCATGCTTGAAACAAGGGGATTTCCGGTCCATGTGTAGGATTGGACTATTGGAGAGTCACCGTGTCGGGGGCTTTCTTCTAGTCTAACCAGAGACCACGTGGGTCCGGCCCCCATGATTATGTGGTGAAGCCTTAGCCTTGTATGTTCACGACTCCCAAATTGCATTGTGTATATCATAGTCTTGCATCTTCCAAAAACCGTTTTCAAAGTTATTTTTCAAAACGTTTTCTTTCCAAAACCTTGGTTTCCAAAAACGCACTTTCTAAAAATCCATTTTTCTTAGAGCCCAAGTCAAACCCTAGAACTCACAATTAGGAAACTCTAATTTCCTTTTCAAAAATATGATTTTCAAACTTGGCCCTAAACCTAGGTTTCCAAAACCTCTTGTTTTCATATCCAAACTATACATGTTTCCAAAACCTTTTTTCTACGTTAAAATTTCACACTTCCAAAACTAGGGTTTCCAGAATCTCCCTTTTTAAATTCTTCCCAAATCCAATCTCCCCGTTTAGGAAACTAGATCCCGTCCTCCGTTTTTGAAAATAAAATCCAACCTTTCTCTTTTAGAAACCAAATCCAATCCCTTCCTAATCCAAACCTTCCTAATTTCCTACCTTCTTAAACCATAAGTTTCCTAAGTTTAAACTTTAAACCTCTCCTTAAATTTTAAAATCCAACTATTTCTTAATTCAAATCATTCCTCATCTTTCATTTTCCTAAATCTTAAGTTTTCAAAACTTGAACATAAAAATTTTTCCTAATCCAACCATTTTCCTAATTCAACCCCCTTTCCAAATCTTAACTTTCTAAATTCAAGCTTTTAAACCTTTTCTAAATTCAAACCTTTCTTAATTTCAAGACTTTCTAAAATCTTAAATCTTTCTAAACTCTAAAACTTTCTAAATCCTAAACTTTTCAAATTTCAAATCTTTTCAAATCCAAAGTTTCCTAAATTCAAAATTTTCTAAATTTGAAACTTTCTTAAGTTAAATCTTTCTAAACTTTCAAGCTTTCTAAATTCTAAATCTTTCCAAAACTTCAACATCTTTCTATTTTCAAAACTTTCTTATTTTCAAAACTTCCCTATTTCAAAACTTTCATACTTTCAAAACTTCCCTATCTCAAAACTTTCTATTTTCAAAACTTTCCAATTTTCAAAACTTTCCTATTTCAAAACTTTCTTAAATTCAAAACTTTCTTAAACATAAATCTTTCCTAATTCAAAACTTTCCAAAAGTGAAACTTTCTTAATCCAAATCTTTCCTAAATTCCAAGTTTCCAAATCTTTCCAAATTTTCCAAATCCAACATTCCAATCCAATCTTTCTTAATCTCAAGTCTAGGTTTCCTAAACCTTCTTCTTCCCAAAACCAAGTCTTTCCAAAATCAATCTTTCCAAAGCAAGTCCAATCATCTCAATTCCAATTTCCAATCTCCTCTTCTAATTTCAAATCCAATTCAATTTCCAATTCAACTTCCTTCTTCAATCCAACTTTCTATTTTCAATCGGACTCCGGTCCGAACTACGACTGACCTGATTCCCCCAAAGGGATACGTAGGCAACCTTCATAGGTGCAGTCACAATACTTTTCAAACTTTCAATTCTACCCTCATGGGTGCGGTTTTCAAAATCTTTTCAAATCTAAAATTTCAATTTCAAAATTTCTATTTTCAAATTTTTAAACTTTTCAATTTCAATTCTATCTCTTTAAATCTATTTTCAAATTAAATCAATCGCTTTCCAGATCTATTTTTCAATTCTTTTCTATTGCACTTGTATATCATGCATCATACTAAATTAGTTTTCAAACATTCTTTTTCAAAGTAAATAGAGTTGAATTATAGTTAATTGGAGACTCTCACAGATGAATCTAGGGTAGATTGACATGTAGGTACCGAAAGGGCGGGGTAGGGTGATAGCTTAGTGCGTGTTCCCTGCACGTAACTAACCTCCGAACATAGGATCACTTTTTCAAAGACCAAAAGGAGTTATTTTTTCAAAAAGGGTTAAATGTTTTCCAAAGGTTGCCAAACAACTTGTTTTCCTTAAAAACCCTCTCTTGAGGAGATATTTTCAAAATTGTTTTTCAAAATCCTAAGTGTAGTTTTCGGATTATGCTTAGTTTTTAGGTGACCTAACTCACCTTAATCAAGTTAGGTGGCGACTCCGAACCTTTTTCAAAAGCCCTTTATTCAAACCTGTTTTCAATTCAAACTTAGTCGCACTCATTCTTTTAGGAGGGTGAGTTCTAACGAGAGAGTACAACATTTTTCCCGCTTGGATGAGTATTCCTCGAGTTCGAAAAATCTGGGCGCGACACTCAAGACATTAGCTTGTAGTTTTAGTAACTTTTCTTCTCGCTCAAGCAGTAACGACTTTGTCTTTTCTCTCCGGATGCGTAGGTCCTCCAACCTTTTCTTCAATTGGGCTTCTTCGGAGTTGATGTTGGCAACTGTCGCTTGAAGGGCTTGTACATTTTTAACCATTTCGCCTTCTTCAACTTCAGCATAAAAAACAGAATGCTTGGCCTTTTTTAGTGATTCTATTTTCATTTCTCTCGACATTTTCTCCATGGAAGCAGAGCGAGCAGAATTATAGTGTCCGATGTTTTGAAAGAATGTTGCAAGTAAGTTCTTCAAGGGTGAGACATCCACTATGTTAGTTCTCTCCATCTGTTTCATCACTTTTCCGACCTCTTCTTCGAGAGAATTAAGAAGATCGAAACGGTGTCTAGCAATCTTTTGAGAGGTTCCTTTCCATAAGGACTGAAGATAGTTGCTTTAACATTCAAAAATATATTCCTCTCCTTGAAATGTAAAGATCACAGAAGGCGTATGACGTGTTGGCATTATAGGAAGTTTTGGTGATGCCTCTATAGGAGCGATATCTGAAGTCTTTTCGCGAGTAGTTGATTCAGGTGTAGCTACCGGCTCCAATGCCTCGGTCACAATGGGGTCATCGCGTCTTCGAGCAAGTAAGTCAAAGGAGTCAGGACCGTCGACCGAACTCACATTTCCTTTGGAAATCGACACGGTATCTCCATTAGGCATCTCGAGATTCTCCAATTGCAACCCCTCTGCTATGTCTTCCAGTGGAATAGAAGTAGAAGGCACACCATCGAAGAAATTCTCCCCAAGACTTACATCATCTACGATAGAGGGTTTCACTTTCTTTGGCAATCTCTTCCAGTTGTAGTCTTTCTTGCTTGTGCTGCTTTCTTCTCCTTCTTGAAGAATGGCACGCTTATTGATTACATCACGAACCATCATAGGTTTGCCCAAGGGTTTAGAGACTATACTTGGAAGGCCGCAAGCAAGAGTCTCCATATTCTTGGCAGCTGTTGCTTTGTTTAAAGCACGTTTCATATCCTTCACATCCTTTGCATTGTTGGTTGGAGGCTTGGCTCCTTGACGTGTTTCATCTTCCTCACCTTTACCTTTTTTAGCTTTTGTTGGATCAGGATGGGTACTTTGTGCAAGAAGATCTTTTGCCTTTGTAAGATGATCATCATGTACCTTTTGCCACTATTGCTGAAAAGAAGTGGTAGTGTGTCTTCTAAAACTGATTGGTGAGGAGGGGAACAATGCTTTTGATTCAGTTTTGTAATGAACACTGATCTGCCAATGTCTAAGGGCCATGTCTGAAGTGGTGGTGCGTTCATCTCTTTCAAGCTGATTCGGAATCTCTTGACAATATCCGAATTGGCGACCAAAATGATGGGGGCTCTATGGCTTTACAAAGAAGGAGTCACTGTTACGAAGGACTAAGCGACTAGAACGGATGCTGATGAAATAAGCAAGGCCTTGAGGATTGTCTGCGACTTTCTTATCAATAAATAGCCCTTTGACATTGTTAAAGCGTGAAGTAGAATTCCAAGATATACCATCGCCTTTATGGATGAGAGTTCGAGCAGCAAGTCTGTCGAAATACTTGGTGGCACCCTCTCCAGAATATTCAGTCATCTTGGGGCCAGCTAGTGCGATCGGGATGAGAAAATGAGTATAAAAGTAATATACAAGCCATGCGTAAAGATAGTGATCAGGAAAATAAGACTCTGACCGTCCAGGAGTGGGTGAGTTTGCAATCTTGTTCAAGCCCTTGTAGATACTTGTTAAGACAGGTATAGCAAGGCAGATTTCTTGACCAAATGCCATCATATTTGCAACTTTGAAGGTGGCCGTCCGAATAGTGTTGACTTCTTCGCTTGGAAGGACAAAGGTGCATAACCAGCAAGACAACAATGCAGCGAGATAAGTTTGCTCCACTAGGTCATCATCGATACCGAGACTGACGAAAAAGGCTTTGGCTTCCTCCGATCGCTCCTTAGGCTCGCCAATGTATCCAGTTGAATTCCAAGTGGCTTTGCTGTGAGAATACCTCTTTGCTTTCCGTGGTGGAGGCTTAACATATGATGAGGCTCCCTTATACCAGAATGCAATCCAATCTTCAATAGAAACACTTTCTTTCTTATCGCCGTTTGTAAGAATAGTGTGGAATGCTTTGAATAAATATTCGCAGCTCTTCGGAGTAAATTTTTTGCCCAATTCATCTTTGCCAGTCAATTCTGCCGTGCATGGGATATACTCATCATAGAACTTCCCAAATATAGGGAGTTCTTTGAGGATGTGTAGGTCCTAGAGAGAGACAGACAATTCTCCTATAGAAGTATGTAGTGAATTTATCTAAGGGCACCACGCTTCACAAAATGCTCGAAAGATGTCAGAATTCTGGTCATAAGTGAACAAAGACGCATACACGGCCGTATAAATGCACGCTTCCTTCAAGATTTTGTGGCTACGACTTAAGACATCTTCAAGCCATTCCCAATAATTGGGAATAAAGGAAAATTCATCGTAAATCTTCAAAGTGGGACCCCAACATGCTTTGCCAGAGATAATTTTGCGTCCCAAAGTAGAGAATTCTTTAGAGTGACTTGGTGAAATCTTTTGGAGTGCAGATCGCAAGAATACTTTAGAATCGCTGTCCCGAGTGGCTACTAATGTCCAACTGGACAGATTGGGAAAGCCACTAGGTTTTGACCATGTATTGGCAAATAAGCCGATCAATAGTTTGTGAATAGACAGTTTTATGGCATTCTTCTCGAGCTCGCTTTCATTCCTCAAGATAAACAAATACTTCTTCGTTGAAGAAGAAAGATCTCTAAATACTACCATTGTATGAGCTTTTCATAAAAAAAATAAAGAGAAAGAAAAGTGAGATCGGCATACTTGTTAGGCAGAATATCAAGAAGTTGAGCATTACAGAAGCGACAATAGACATGACTATGACAATAAAGCAATGTATTGATCATTAGTGGCACGATGTGCTAAAATTTAGAAGCAAGGAATAAATATTGTGGGCAGTATGTATTTGGAAGATTTCCCATGAAGGTTCTATCCAACTATGGTGGTGGCACCATAAAGGAAGAATAGAACTCATAGAAAAAGACACGTCAATGACACAACGCCTAGAGAGTGAATCCCAACATCAACTTGATGATTATGAAGGGGCAGCCCTTCATCGAATTGGAAGGCTCCGGCGGCGGAACCATTAACAATAATGTCTAATTATGAAGGGTGGCCCTTTATCAACCAGAATCGATTTGGCAATCCTTCGTCAAAGTTGGGTGACATCGGCAATTCGTGATGGGGCGGCTCTTCATCGAATTGGAAAGCTCCGACGGCAGAACCATTAACAGATAATGTCTAATTGTGAAGGGGCGGCCCTTCATCAATTAGAATGGATTTGGCGATCTTTCATCAAAGTTGGGTGATGTCGGCGATTCGTGAAGGGGCGGCCCTTCATCGAATTGGAAGGCTCCAGTGGTGGAACCATTTACAGATAATGTCTAATTGTGAAGGGGCGGCCCTTCATCAATTAGAATGGATTTGGTGATCCTTCATCAAAGTTGGGTGATGTCGGCGATTTGTGAAGGGGCGGCCCTTCATCGAATTGGAAGGCTCCGGCGGCGGAATCATTAACAGATAATGTTTAATTGTGAAAGGGCGGCCTTCATCAATTAGAATGGATTTGGTGATCCTTCATCAAAGTTGGGTGATGTCGGCGATTCGTGAAGGGGCAGCCCTTCATCGAATTGGAAGGCTCCGGCGGCAGAACCATTAACAGATAATGTCTAATTGTGAAGGGACGACCCTTCATCAATTAGAATGGATTTGGCAATCCTTCGTCAAAGTTGAGTGATGTCGGCGATTCGTGAAGGGGCGGCCCTTCATCGAATTGGAAGGCTCCGACGGCGGAACCATTAACAGATAATGTCTAATTGTGAAGGGGCAGCCCTTCATCAATTAGAATGGATTTGGCGATCCTTCATCAAAGTTGGGTGATGTCGGAGATTCGTGAAGGGGCGGCCCTTCATCGAATTGGAAGGCTCTAGCGGCGGAACCGTTAACAGATAATGTCTAATTGTGAAGGGGTGGCCCTTCATCAATTAGAATGGATTTGGCAATCCTTCATCAAAGTTGAGTGATGTCGGTGATTCGTGAAGGGGCGGCCCTTCATCGAATTGGAAGGCTCCGGCGGCGGAACCATTAACAGATAATGTCTAATTGTGAAGGGGCGGCCCTTCATCAATTAGAATGGATTTGGCGATCCTTCATCAAAGTTGGGTGATGTCGGAGATTCGTGAAGGGGTGGCCCTTCATCTAATTGGAAGGCTCCGGCGGCGGAACCATTAACAATAATGTCTAATTGTGAAGGGGTGACCCTTCATCAACCAGAATGGATTTGGCGATCCTTCGTCAAAGTTGGGTGACATCGGCAATTCGTGAAGGGGCGGCCCTTCATCGAATTGGAAGGCTACGGCGGCGGAACCATTAACAGATAATGTCTAATTGTGAAGGGGCGGCCTTCATCAATTAGAATGGATTTGACAATCCTTCATCAAACCTGGGTGACATTGGCGATTCGTGAAGGGATGGCCCTTCATTGAATTGGAAGGCTCCGGTGGTGGAACCATTAACAGATAATATCTAATTGTGAAGGGGCGGCCCTTCATCAATTAGAGTGGATTTGGCGATCCTTCATCAAAGTTTGGTGACGTCGGCGATTTGTGAAGGGGCGGCCCTTCATCGAATTGGAAGGCTCCGACGGCGGAACCATTAACAGATAATGTCTAATTGTGAAGGGGCGGCCCTTCATCAACCAGAATGGATTTGGCTACACTTCGTCAGATTTGAATGGCCTCAGCAGCAGCTCCATTAAAACAGATTGAGATTTCATACTTTAGAGCTATATCCCTCTCTAGTATACAATGAATTCCTAATTATAGCGAGCGTCAATCTGCATAAGTTCTGTACTTGCCATCCCAATGATTATATGTTCATGGGACACTGAATTTAAGAAACATTCTTTTTTTATATTTAGGCTTTTTGTCTGGACCAAGAAGGCAAAAAAGAAATTTTCCTGCTTTTTGTGGGATGTGTACCAAGATATTAGACCAAAGAATGAAACAGGGCCTTTATATGTTTTTGTTAAAAACCGAAGACGCGTTATTAAAAGAGATTTATCAACATCTATGTGATCTACTTGTTCTCCAAGTTGGCATGGGTTTTGGTTTTAATCGAATGAATTAATGAGGTTGAAGTCTCAGAGATGAATTGTGTATGAAAACTGTATTGGCTACATCAACCAAAAGGGGAAAAGCAGTGTTGATTTTGAAATCATGACTCATGAACCTAGGGAAAAAAGAATTACAAAACCACAGGCCAAAGTAATGGTTTGTAGAGAAAAGTATGTTGTTTTTGCGCATAAATGTTGTTCAAAAGAGTTTAAGTAAAGGTGAACATTAAAAGGGAAAAAAAAAAAGCAAAGAAAAGAGAAAAGCTTTAAGAATTGTGTACGGGTAAAGTGCAACTCCCATCAACAGAAGGCAAAGCATATATTCATATAAAGAGATTTCTTGCTGCTTGCTACAATACAAGAAAGAAAATATATTTTCAATCCGGTCATGTCATGACACAAGTTCTCATATCAATGATTTGCTTAAAAGGCAATATTTTAAAGGGTGGAACATGACAAGGTATGGTGTATTCGTGTGATATATGAACAAAGCAAAAGCAACAATTGATTAGAAACAAAGCATTTACCTCGCTCCTATAGAGGGAAGGTAAGAAAAAAATTTGTTGCAGAACAATTGCTGCTAGCTGACCTTGCTGCAGCGGAGAGAAATCAAAGAAAAGGGCTGCTGCAAACCAATTACCACTTGTTGCTTTAAGAAAG
>CM065392.1:15775000-15817500 GCA_033060915.1 Euryodendron excelsum | reverse complement strand
GAAATGTTTTGTGATGAAAATGGTTTTGATCACAATTTCTCAGCTCTTAGAACACCTCAACAAAATGGGATTGTTGAAAGGAAAAACAGACTTTTAAAAGAAATGGGTAGAACCATACTTTGTAAAAATGGTTTACCAAAATACTTTTGGACTGAAGCTGTTAACACAGCTTGTTATGTTTTAAATCAAATTTTATTTAGAAAGTTTTTAAACAAAACCCCCTATGAACTTTGAAAAGAAAAGAAACCAAATGTCTTATACTTTAAAGCTTTTGAATGTAAATGCTTTGTATTGAATAACAGTAAAGACAACCTCGGTAAGTTTGATGTCAAATCTGATGGGAGTGTATTTCTAGGCTATTCAACACATAGCAAGGCTTATAGAGTCTTTAATAAGAGGACTCTAGTTGTTGAAGAATCAGTCCACATCACCTTTGACGAACTTAATCCCTCTTCAAAGAATGTTGCAAGTGATGATGCAAATGAGCTAGAATCTGGAATGGAAAAGACAGACATCCAACCAAGCTCAAATAAGGAACCACAAAAGGAAAGAGAAGTATAAGGAGTTCCTACCAGCCAACAAGAAATTAATGAAGGACTACCTAAGGAGTGAAAGTTTGTGCATAACCATCCTACGGAACAAATCGTAGGTGATCCTTCACAAGGTGTAAGAACTCAATCCTCTATAAAAAATATATGTAATCATCTTGCATTCTCATCTCAAATAGAACCTAAGTGTTTTAATGTGCTGAACATGATGAATTTTGGATAAATGCAATGCAAGAGGAATTAAATTAATTTGAAAGGAATGAGGTATAACACCTTGTTCCTAGACTTAGTGATCATCCAGTTATTGGAACTAAATGGGTATTTAGAAATAAAATGGATGAATCTGAAATTGTAGTGAGGAACAAGGCAAGACTTGTTGCTTAAGATTATAGTCAGGAGGAAGGCATTGATTTTGATGAAACCTATGCTCCTGTAGCTAGACTAGAAGCCATCAGATTATTATTTGCATTTTCTTGTTAAAGACTTCAAATTATATCAAATAGATGTCAAAAGTGCTTTTCTAAATGGCTTTATAATTGAAGAAGTTTTTATTGAACAACCACCTGGTTTTAAAGATCCAAAACTTCCAGACCATATTTTCAAATTCATAAAAGTTTTGTATGGTTTGAAGCAAGCTCCAAGGGCTTGGTATGGAAGATTAAGTAAGTTTTTGATTGAAAAAGGTTTTTCTAGAGGAAAAATAGATACAACTCTTTTTATTAAAATTAAAAACAGTGATATGCTTGTAGTACAAATTTATGTTGATGATATCATATTTGGTACTACTAATAAATCGCTTTGCGAAGAATTTACTAAGTGTACGCAGGAAGAATTCGAGATGAGCATGATGGGAGAGCTCAACTATTTTCTCAGACTTCAAATCAAGCAATCGAAGGAAGACATCTTCATCAACCAAGCCAAATACATCAAGGACTTAGTCAAAAAGTTTGGCATGGAAGGTGCAAAGCCTATAAGTACTCCAATGAGTACTACAACAAAATTGGATGGCGATGAGAAAGCTAAGTCAGTAGATACTAAGCTCTATAGAAACATGATAGGCTCTCTATTGTATCTAACTGCCAGTAGACCTAACATAATGTTTAGTATTTGCTTATGTGCTCGCTTTCAATCTAATCTTAAAGAATCTCATGTGACTATTGTAAAAAAGATTTTTCGTTATCTAAAGCACACACCAAACCTTGGATTATGGTATCCAATAAATTCTTGTTTTAATCTAAATGCTTACACTGACGCTGACTATGCGGGGAGTAGAGTTGATAGGAAGAGTACAAGTGGCTCTTGCCAACTCCTAGGCAATATGATTGTATTTTGGTGTAGCAAGAAACAAAACTCAGTTGCTCTCTCCACAGTTGAGGATGAGTATGTAGCAGCTGGGAGTTGTTGTGCACAAGTGTTGTGGATCAAACAACAATTAGAAGATTATGGAATCTTGTTTGATCATATTCCTATCAAGTGTGACAATACTAGTGCAATAAACTTGACTAAAAATCCTATTTAATACTCTCGTACAAAACATATTGAAATCAGATATCATTTTATACGTGATCATGTGCAAAAAAATGATATAGAACTTGACTTTGTGTGCACTAATATGCAATTAGCTGATATCTTTACTAAATCATTAAGTGAAGATCATTTTTGTATGATTAGAAGAGAACTAAGGATGAGCGATCCTATATGTTAAACTTGTATTTGATTCAAGTGAAAATTGTATTATGAATGTTTGAATGTGCTTGTCATTCATATGAAATGCTTTTCTTAAATTCATGAAGCATTATATGATCATATTAAGATGTATTTTATCACATATATTGAAAAAGATCATTTCATAAAATTCTTATAATTCATATGCTCAGTCTTGGTGAAAGAGTCGACACTTTATTTCATAGAGTCGCCTCATCACATCAGTGAACTCAAATCATATTATTAACAAGGCATGTGTTGCCTCATTTAGCTCATGAGTCGCCTCATGCTTCGGGCTTATATACTTTGACGAAGCCCACTTTACAAACATTCAAAATTTCTCTCTCATTCATTCACTCTTACTTTTTTTCTCTTCTGCTCCCCTGTTCGCACCAAAACCAACCGTCATTCTCAACCTTCGCGAACTTTTATCTCAATCTTTTTATAAACCCTAATCGATTCTCTGTCTCTCTCTCTCTCAACCTTCATTAATCCCGTAATAGCTCCTAAAATAGATCCTGATCAGGAAAACCTTAACGTGCCTCTTACACGCACTCAAAAACGAAAAAGGGCTAGACCAGTCATCAGAGATTCAGAGGAAAGGGCTCCGGCAAAACAACCTGGATGGGATTCAACACACTTCATTGATGCAATGACAGAAGAAAGGTATATGAACATTTTCAGTCTTCGAAATGTTTTGAATGGACGCTGGGTAGATCATACCTTCATTAAGACTGAGAACTTTAACTTCCCTCATATTCTTGAGAATCTAGGATGAGAACCCTCCACTACCATTAGCAAAAATGTATACCTAAAATTGGTTGAACATTTTTACTCTAATCTGATGAAGAAGGTGGGAAGCAACATGATTACCAGTTTTGTAAATGGAGTGAAGATCACTCTAAATGAAGGGACTCTAGCAGAGATTATGGGAATTGGTTATGGCGGGAAAATGTACTTTGAAAACATTAGCCGAAAAGAACAACTTGGAGTTCTCTTTGGTCATGGCATGCCTGAATCCACTCAACCCATAGCCAACAACTTTCCTGTTGAATTGAGATTTGTTCACTATTTTGTGACCACCATTTTCTTACCTAAAGTTGGTGGTTTTGAGCGTGTAACTGAGAAGGATCTGTTCTTCTTGTGGGCTTTCCTTACAAACACTCAAATTGACATTTCCTACTACATTCTCTCCAACATGATCAATGTTGCAACCATTGCCTCCAAAAACCTACCCTATTGAATGTTATTAACTAAGATTTTCAAGCATTTCCATGTAAATCTTTTGGGAGTAAACTACAGGAAGCCTAATTCCTACAAGGACGAATACAACAAGTACACACTGAGCAGAATGGGATATAAGAAAGTCAATGGCCATTGGGTTCCAAAGCCAAACAAAGTTGCCCCTGCCAGTTCTTCCCAGAAAAGAGCTTCTGCCTCTGGTCCTCGAAAACTTTTAGCCCAACCCATTGATGCCTCATCTGTTGATGCACTTCTAGAGAACATGATGGACATGCTTCAAAGCATGAATCAAAAGATTGATGAAGGGCTGCTGCAACTGAAAAATCTTCAGATAGATGTGATGCAACTGAAAAAGGCTCAAGGAATTTCAGTGGAAGAAGAAGAAAGAGAAAGAGAACCAGTAACTGAAGAAGGAAATGAGGAAGACCAAGAAAATGACGAAAAGAAAGTTTTGGAGGACACAGACATGGAGACTGAGGAGGATAAGCCTGTAGAAAATTTCACTGAGAATAAGTCTGAGGATGCTGCCCCAAGAAAGAAGGCTATTCCAGCAAAGAAAGTCAAATCCTCTACCTCATCCTCTAGATTTGTTCGAAACAGGCCTTATGGTCTGAGGTCAAGACCCTTTTCTGGTCCATCAAACACTGCCTCAGATCCTGTTGATTTATCTCACTCTCCTGCTCCATCTCCTTAAAACTCCTCCATAATCTTACTTTTGGCTTCGTCAATCCTATGGTCTTGTTCAAACATTTTTTTTGCTTTAACTGAATTTTTTTATTCTGACATAATTTTTGTGAACTTTAATTGATCAATCCTTTGTAATCTCACCAGTTCCTTCAATGAAATATCATTCTGATTTGGTATCACCTATGATTGCTCTAATAGCTTGCTTGTTTGATTAATTATCTATTTCAACAATATATTCTGTTCTTTACACTTTTTTTTGCTATTGTACCTGTCTATTCTTGTCACTTATTCGATATCATTCTCATTCTATTTCTCTTTTTGATGAATTGACAAAAATGGGAAGAAGAATTGCATTAAACAAGTTTGTAAGTATGGTGGCAAAATTAATGCAATGGCAAAATTAATGCAAACTTGCATTAAACAAGATAAATTGAGTGTAAATTCAAAAAGGGGAAGAAGAATACAATACATGTTTGTTGAAAAATAAGTAAAACATTTCTTTGAATTGGAATAAGATGACTTATGGGGAGAAATATTTTTTTATTGAAAAACCTGAATTGGATAAGAAATGAATTTTACTAAAATAAACATAAATTGCTTATTGCATTGACATTAAATGAAAATGACATAAAATGAGTACCTTTTGACATAAATAGAGCACGTTCTCAGGGGGAGTAACATGAATCTCTTATCTCAAAATGTCTTTGATTTAACTGACAAAAACTCTCTGAAACAGTTTTTGAAATGCCTTTATTCTTTAAGCATCATTTGTTTAATTACAAAACAAAGGGGGAGTTATCTCATTGATATTATTCAACTTTATTCATTTCATTCAATCTTATATAAACTTATTTTGCAAAGGTTTTGTCATCATCAAAAAGGGAGAGATTGTTGAGTCAAGGTTGATCCTTGTTGACTCAAGGTTAATTCCCATGCTGATTTTGATGATAACTAAACCTTGTGTTATGTTACTAATGAATCTACTTAGTGTGCAGATTAACAAAGTTCATAGCTTAGACTTAAAATTGAATCTTAAGTTTAATACATGTCAACAAGAATGCACAACCGAGCAGACAATGCCCGAGCATGATCATGCTAAGCACTGTCGAGCAGAGGGCATAACCGAGTAGACAACGGCTGACCACGACCATGGCCGACCATGACTAAGCAAACTGTGGCCGAGCGTGACCATGACCGAGCAGATCATAGTTGAGTAAGACTTGCCAAGCACTGACCTGCTGAGCAAGACCTACTGAGCACGACCATGCCGAGCATGATCGAGCTGACCATAGTTGAGCAGACCTGCCGAGCATGACCTGCTGAGCAAGACCTATTGAGCACGACCATGCCGAGCATGATCGAGCTGGCCATACCCCGAGCAGACCTTGTGGGATGGTGCCGATCATTCCCGCTCACCTGCCACGCTAGTGGGGGCACTGACAACCCAATCATGATAGCATGCTCGGTCGACTCATTCACATAGAAGCAAAAAGGTCTAGAGACAAATTGAACAATGAGGGGACTCATGGAAATGATGTGTCGCCACTTGAACATAGAAGCAAAAAGCTTGGAGACCAAGTAGGCAATGAGTGGACACATTATAATGAAGAGTCACCTCATGGTGTCAGACGCAAAGGCTTGAAGACGACATAATCAATAAGCGAACACATGAAGCAGAAGTGTTGCATCTTGCTAGTAGAAGTAAAAAGGCTTGAAGTTTAAATGATCAATGAGTGGACACCTGAAGCAAAAGTGTCGCCTCATGACAACAGAAGCCTAAGATGAAGAAGACAGATGAACAAGGAGTCGCCTCATCAACATGAAGAGGGGACTCATGAACTCAGTGAATATCATCTGGTAAATGCAGAAGCAGGAAATGTTGACTCCACAGACCTGGAGCCAACTTCCCCTGATATAACGACTATTTTTCTAAACGTTATAACGGATTAGACGTGCATTAATGATACCCAACCACCTTCAACGGATGGAATCAATGCAAGGATATATATACTAGCCTCCAACAGCATTTATACACAAGAATCAAGATGAAGAAACAACAAGAGACAAGAATCACAGATCAACCTGATATTCCTGAACATTCTTCCTGTTTTATTCTTGAGTGAGCTTTGAATGTAAAATCTACTCTTAGTAGTGAGTGAGTTATATACTTCTATATACTTGTAATTGAAAGTTTAGAGAGTTTTCTTGTGAAAGCAAAACTCTTGTAAAGTTTGAGTGAAGCTTGGACAAAACCACTTGGGAATTAAAGAGCTCGGTAGGAGTTCTTTGTAGAGTGAGCTGAGCACTTTGTCAATCAGCAGCCCATCTTGTAATAAGTGATTACATAGTAGAAGAAGACTTCAAGGAGGTCTTGGGGTGAGGACGTAAACCACGGTTTGTGGTTGAATCTCGGTAAATCTGTGTCTTTCTTCTATTGCTCTGTTTGCTTTACTTCTACTGATAACATTGCTGTGCACATAGATTTATTTCTGCTATATTGTTCAGATTAGTTTTGATTAATCTTAACTTGTATTAATCTTCGAAAAACCCAATTCACCCCCCCTTAGGTTGCCTTTTGGATCAACAACTTGTTCAAATGGGACCCACAAGAAGAAGACACACATTTTCTCCAATTAAAGTTGGACACGTGTCTATAAATATCTTAATTGATTATTATCTTTCAAAATTAAATAGAGATAATTATCATGAGGAAGTTTAAACTTATCAAAATTCTCCACCCTTACGTATAAATAGAGGGTGACTCTTCAAAAAGAAGGACATACAGAAGACAAAATTTCTACCTACACAAGTAAGAGAGAGCTCTGCAGATCAAGTATAAAAACCTTAAAGAACTTTCTCCTTCAATCATTTTCTTCGCATAAATTGGAGAAGAACACGACGAGTGATTCGGGATCAAGCTTCAAGCCCTCGAGTCAACGTTTTAGAAGAGAAGAATCAGAAGATTAATTTTTTTGATTAGCAATTATTTCAGAGATTGTAATTCGCTCATTTAAAAGTAATAAAATCAATTTGTTACTACGATTTTCTGTCTTATTATCTTAGATAAAAAATTTGTGTGTACACCTCTCTTAGAATCAGAGGCCACCTCGTGGAAGAAATCTGTTTCAACAAACAGTGCAATGGATCTTCAAATTGTCTGCATTTCTCTTTGAAGAGAGATGAAAGCTAATTGCTGGGACCTGAAAAGCACATTCTAATCAAATTGAAGGACTCTCCTATTTACGAAGGTTGATATGACAACATTACTTTCTCTTAGATTACTTAGAAGAAAGCCTTCGCTAACGTTCTATAACATTACTGGGGCATGCCTTCCTTGGCTAGGCTAGGCTAGAGGCTTCCTCCGGAAAAATAAATAAAAAATAAAAAAATTTCACTTTTTGAGTTGAATGAGCAAACACATGCACATTTAGGGATGACAAAACAAATAACTTAAGTCCCCGCCCCTATTAACACGGGTGACGAGTGATAATAATTGGGTAGATCGAGTTTAAATATAAGGTACAATAACTAATCCAATCCCTTCCCACCCATTTTATACATATGCATTTAATTTTTATATATATATATATATTATATTAAAATATTAAATATAACATTTTTTTTAATTTTTGTATTTTTTGTACCTTACTTTGGCCATAATACATTTGAAAAATTCACTAACATAATGCAGGCAGGCAGGTAAGATTAAACAAGGCAAGGGTACGGAGAGGGATCATTACAACGGAACAGAAATTACATAAGATCCCCTACTCAAACTTGCCATGTTGCCATTCCTGCCCTCATCTATCAGGAGGCCTTCTAAAAACCATTAATAGACAACACCCTGCAAGATCCTAATGTTTTGTTTCTATTAAGAATCTTGATAAACAAGAGCATGGAATTTGAAATTGCCATTTCCCTCTTCTTTTACTTCTGCTTTCCCTCTTCCATTCCATTTTCCCTCAATAAATCCAAAATCTAAAGAAAGCCTCACTTATGGGCCAGTAAAAAATTGTTTTCACTGTTCTATTGCATTCATGGAGTTTAAGCCAATTAATTAAATCAACAAGCAACAGTGTAACGCTTTGCAACTTCTTGGAATTAAATTTATTTGTCAAGAAACCAAAAGTTGTTTTTTTTTTTTTTTTTAATTTTTAACACAAATGATTTTGAGCCATATGAAAATCAGCAGAACTCTTTTTGGCTTTTGTTTTCCAATGAGAGAATTTTTTGGAATAAATTTCCAAAGGGAACTCCTGTCAACCAGAGTAATATTAAGTTTCACTAAATAAATTGACCCAACTCACTTCAAATATTAAAAAATAAAAATCACACAGATACGAAGGAAGTTCAATGAACTAACCGAAATCCACCTCATAAAGATCCATGCTACGGTTTTGGAATAATAATACATTGACAAGCTAGCAAAACAAATAAAAATTTAAAATATATAAAAAATAAAAAAAAAAAACGCTTTCGTAGATCTTATGCTACAGTCAAAAGGAAATCTGATTTTCTAGCATACCTTAAAGGCCATATAACTTGAGAACAGAAGGCACGCATTTCACCATGATCTACGTACAGATCAACTGAAGAAAGAAAGAAAAAAGGCTATTAAGCATGGATGAGAAAGTAATTTTAACAAGCAGAAATTCTAGCTCTAGCATAAATAGTACTCTGTTCATCTGTTATAAAGCAATATAAAAAATGAAATAAATATCTTTAGGATGAATGGATTTATACTTCTAGCAAATTAATAATGATATTCTCTTTATAACACATTATGACCAAAAAATTATTAAAATATCGTACAGACTTGTCTGTGGTACAAACAAAATGAAATAAGTTTTTAGCTATTCACAGATGACAGAATCTCAGCAGCTGCAAAATCCAGGGCTCAAAGTTCTCAAGTATATTCCTGGATGTGCTTTTAGATTCAAATCTTTGAATGGAAGTGGCGTGGTTAGAGTACTTCTTGCGCTAGAGATTACTATAACACATATATCATTGCAGGTCTTTTTGTTTTCTTTTGGGTTCATGTGAACAAGGTAAGAGAACGGACAACATAATTGCTTAAACTTGTAATTGAGGTCTAGATAGCTTATTGGGTGGCATAGTTGTGATCATAACTGCTTACGAAAAAGACCAACATAGTACACAACTAGAATGATGTGTGTGTGTGTATGTGAGAGAGAGAGAGAGAGAGAGAGAGAGAGAGAGAGAGAGACAATAGAAGTCTCAATCTGGTAAGACACACATTCCCACACATTATTTCCTAGTCTTTATTCTTTTCAATGAAAATAATAGCACAAAGACATATATTTAACAAAACAAGAACAATGTTGTTACCAAGGTCCAATTACTAATGCTTTTGCCACCACGATGTTTTAGAATTCACTCAGTCAAACTGCCATGCTTGGAACTTCTGTAAATAACCACCAGGATGGCCACAACACCATTAATATGACCATATGCAGGTACTACCTAAACCTCCTTCCTCCAACATAAGATATGTATAAAAGTTAACCAAAAAAACAGAAAAGAAAAAGAAAACAAAGAAATATTCCAAGATAATATAGACACAGATTATTTGCAATTATATTTTATACGTTATTGTGAAATATAATGTCTGTGTTATATTCAAGGACCTACTTGACTATAACTTCAACTAGATGGAACAGCTGAAAGTTGGTATCTAGTCTCTCTATGCAAGAAAAGCAAAAATACCCTTTCTAAATGCCCGAGTTGGATATGCGTGTTATACACATTATCCATACCCTTATCCTTGTCATTTCATTGTTGACACAGTACTTGGGTGGTAACCAAAAAATCCATGTTAAGTTTAAAACAAAAACAATAATAAAAATCAAATGCAAAGCTAACATTCTCCATGATGATCATTGCTACAAGCACATGAAGAAAATGAGAAGGGCATTTTGCTCATCCTAATTCAAACAATCAAATGAAGGTTCTCCCTACATACAAACCCCATAAAACCTTCAGAATAAATTTTTTCCCTTTTCTTTTTTCTTTCTCACACTTTTACAAATGTAGGCGCTAGCCATGGCTTGTAAACTCTCAATCTGTGTTATTTATAATAGCCCAAGTGCATATGTTAGTACCACTCATGCAAAAGCCACGAAGAAAGAGTATCTTTTTTAACTTGCAAAAACCATTTTACAGACCACGCGACATGAGCCTATGCGCTGCCTGTTTGGTAGGTGATAAGCACAAGCTTCAGGGCATTCAACTAAGTAGCATGCCTTTAAGACCTTATGCATGATAGACTAGTACGAGTTAGGTACTCAAAATTGAATGCTTTGTAGCCACGGGACAGCGTCATATGTTTCGTAAGGCATGGATTCACCAGACCCCTAGGGAGTCTCCATCAGTAAAATCAAATTACAAACCAAAGCATTTTTTCCAGATTGAATCAATTCAGCACAATCACAATTTATACACATTCAATGCAGTTCCTTTTTTTTGTGTGTGTGTGTGTGTGTGGGGGGGGGGGGGGGGGGGGGGGGGGGGGGGGGGGGGGGGGGTGGGTTCGGGGGTGTTTGCTGGTATAGGTATCCTTTCTTTTATTAAAAAATCAAAAGTAATATGTCAAATTAAACCACGACAACAGAAAAACCTATATGACTTCATCACATAAGCGATTGTGAATAAAATAAATCAATACCACCACTTCCCATTTTAGCTCTATCTCTGAGAAGGTTTGAGAAAGAAATTTATGAGCACTTGAGAAGGTTCAAGAAAGAATTTTGCCAGCACTTGCCTGGTCTCATTTATAACAATTAAACTATGCAATATTCAGTTATTATGAGCATTTGAATCATTCAACAGAAAAACAAGATAAAGAAAGAAATCCCAAGATATGCAAGTAGGAGATATCCAACCTTACTCCAGAGGTATCAATTAGCTAGCCCTATCCTCAATCAACTTCATGATGACAACCCGTTAATAAAAATGACCTCTGCACTTCAACGACCCGCACAGGCATTTTTTCCTCCTCTGCTCTGCTTTGCCAGACTGAACTGTCCCATAATCATATGTCAACTCTTTCATAGGAGGAATGTGATTGATTGCAAAAAATGCAATATGGAGGTAAGATTCATTATTACTTTCTCGCAAAACAGGCTGCCAATAGACATTCGGTGTACAACTGTGATTCATAAATCGAGCTACATTCCCACCATTTTTTGCACTTATAACAAGGGGAAATGGGATTTTTGGAGACTCGTCAGAATTGCCAGCCATAACCTCTAGCGGTTCATAGGTGCGAGTTGCATCAAAAATATAGTTATCTTCATTTTCACTCCCAAATTCCTCTTCCGGGGATTTATCAACGACTTCTCCTGCATACTCACAGATAAAAGCTCCTGCACGTATAGGATCCCAAGATCTTAGACCCCACCCTTTATCCTTTGTTCTAAACACCTCAAGATGGACTTTCAAACCTTCCTGGGATATTCGGTTCCGGCAGTTGGGAGGGCATAAGCAGGAAGGACCACACTCATATATCAAGGATTTATAACTTAGAAGAACCCCTAGTGCAGTATACGGGAGAGCCCCACCATTTTTCTGAATGCAAGGGCAATTAAGGTCACCAGGTTGACATCCACCTTGGCAAGTGCAGCTCAAAGAAGGTTGTGGTAAGTTAACGGGTTTCGGATACTTGAGACTGGAAAAATATGTGAAATAAGCAGGCCCCTTTTCATCATCTACATCATTTACAAGAGAAACTGGTAATTTTTCTGCCCCAGAAGTAAGGTCTGGCAGGATAACCCCAACTCTTGATGAGATACCTTCCTTCCATTGCTGAATAGATTTCCACATTGCAAATGCTTGAGGCTGGCCAGGAACTCTAAACAATTTATACTTGAAAACATTGCAACCTGACTTCCCTTTCTCCACCCATGACTCCTGGATTTTGTAAAGGCCATCATAGAGGTATACTTTGCCAGTTGGATTGGCCACATCCTTCACACCCCGAACTACTCTTACCTCATTACCCCGATGCAAGCTCTTCTCCAAAGCAAGATTACCCCTTTCAAGCTTCTGATCCACTATGTGTTTATCTTTCCTGTAAATCCCACCTTGGCCACTGTAAATTAGGACATCCCCATCCTCGACATTATCCTCATATCCTCCAGATGAAACAATGCTGACAGCCACAGGGTCTTCGTCTTGACTAATCTTGAGATTCATGTAATCAATCCCAGCCATGGATGGTGCATGCAAACCCACCAAGCACATTTCCATCCTGAAAAAGAAAATATCCCCAACTTCAATCCCTGGTACAGCTCCAACCCTCTTTGTGATATTTGTTCGAAACCCTTTATTCATCAAAATTGTACCAGCCTTTAAGTCTGGGCGCCTTGTAACCCCATGAGTATCCTTTGCATCTTCAATTTGAGTAATCCTTCGCCGGAGCAAATTATATATCAAGAGAATGTATCTAACGGACTCCTTATCACCATCAGCTCGTCTAAATGTGTCAAATCCCATATGATTGAATGATGTTAGGAAATTATTGACTACTGAGTCGATGTCAACATCAGAAGTGGCCATGTTGCTCTCTCGTTTACTCCTTGTCCTTTTCTGGGAATTCCCTTTTTTCTTGCCCACCTTACCGGTATCTTCTGCATCAGCAATATGCATACTGAAGCTACTCAGATATTGGTCACTCTGATTTTGGGAGTCACTATAACCATCTTCATCTGTGAAAGCACCATCTGGTTGTGACTGAATACCAGCTGTACGATTTCTTGAACTCCTCCTAGACGGCCCTGTGCTGCCTCCATTTGCAGCCCCCGAATACTGGGTTGAGTTTGCTGCTGCTCCTCCTGCATGTGGCGTTGGTGTTCTAAATGAAGTAATGGGTACAGGTGATTGAATCGAATTGTTAAAGCCATAAGGCCCTGCTTGATTGGGCACACCAAATGGGGTTTGAGAGTTCTGTTCAGCAGACCTTTGAGACTCGTTTGGAAGGAAAAAAGGGTAAAATGGAGCAACCCCAGGCGGGAAAGGACCAGTTGGAGGGACACACACAAAGGGGGCAGCTTGGGGAGACGAGAATGAGGACATGCCAGGTGGCGATGGGAATATTGGAACAAGACATCGCAAGGGCCTTACATTCAAAACCCTAGACTTGTCAAAAGACCCAGATATAGGAATAGACTCTGAACCCAAACCTTGTTCCATTATCAATCACGCACTTTCAAGCCACCTAAATTACAATTCCACACCACAAATTCCAGAAAGAACCGATTAATTTCTCCTTCTTCTTCTTCCACTATTACTCCTCACAGCAGCTACATCTAGTCACCAAAAATATAGATTTTACACAACAAAAACAGCAACACTTTTCACAGATGGAAAAGAAAGAAAGAAAGAAAGAAAGAAAAAAAAGCCTACAGAATTATCTTCTTCTTCTTCTTCTTCTTCTTCTTCTTCTTCTTCTTCTTCTTCTTCCACTATTACTCCTCACAACAGCTACATCTAGTCACCAAAAATATAGATTTTAAACAACAAAAACAGCAACACTTTACTTCTTCGTGAAACATGCAAGTAGAGATTATACTAAGAAATGAAGCAAAATAACTAGTAAGTATGAAATTTTGACGAGCTAAACAAAAAATCCCCAATATTAGATAAAACCCTAGAAACCCCACTCAGTTACAGGGTGAGAAAATGGAGAGTAAACGAAACAAAAAATCATTAACAGAGCAAGAATAACTCAGAGATGACAAGGATATTAGATAATATTCACGAAATACGAGCGATGTTTTATGTCCTATAATGAAATGAAAGTACAAACAAACAGGAAAAGTTGAACGGAGAGTTACTACCGAAGGAGAATATCGGAGATGTTACCATTCTCCAGATCACAGAAGCTCAAATCGAAGGAGCAAAAACAAAGCAGATCTCAGAAACGCTGAAATAAACGGCCAGCAAGAGAAATTTGAGAGAGAGAGAGAGAGAGAGAGAGTTGAGGGGTTTGTCGGAATCTGTGAGAAAGAGAGAGCGCTAAAACACTTTTCTAAACACAGAAGCCTTGCCTTTATTGTTTCTTACATAGCGACGACGTGTCATCGTGCCATTGGAGTAAACCTTAGACTCTTTTGGGCTTTTCGGTCCTGAAAGAGGTACAAGTCGAGCGGGTTGTACTTGAACAGAAGAACCCGAGTCCAACCCATCGGGTTGGACAAGTTAATTCATATGACAGACTGGGCTCGGCCGAAAAATTCTCAGCCCAAAATAAATTGGGCCAAGACTGGGCACAGCTCTGGCCACCCAAGCGGGCCAAGCCCAACTTAAAAAATGCATACATATATATATATATATATTTGTATGCGTCACATATGTTTGTACATATTTTAATCTTACTTGTTTATGTATATGTATTATGTCTTGCATCAGTTTAACTCCCATTTTGATAAGGAAGAAAACCCTGAGTCTGTCAGTTACATTTTGGTAAACACACTCAAAACTTATTATAGAACCAAAACAAAATGCAAAAACGGAACTCAAAAATGCTTTTTCCTAGCAAAACCGAACGAAGGACCTGAAGCTTCAAAACGTACTCTCCTACTATTATTCGAGGTGAAGCATAGTAAACTTTGTGAAACCAGCTACACTCACTTTATTCACAATTCAAGTGCACTCACATACACTTGTTTATGAGATACACTTCATGAGGAAAGAGAGGGCCAAAGAGCCTTTTTGGTTATATTTTTTATAATGTCATTTGGATCTTACTTGTGCACATGATATAGGGTTGTTACTTTCCTCTTAGTGGAAAGTGCGGATAGTTACAACAATTATTATCATGGGTCAAGAGTCAGGATTCTGGGCAATGCTATGGACGTCCGAATCTGACCTGAATACTAACATCTTTTACTCGCACATGCATATGCACAAGTAACAATATTACTCTCTAAACCATTCTAATATGATCGTGTGAGATTATACTATAAATGAGTCATATGACCGCAGAATAGATAATGTGCGGGAGCTTTATACCAAACTTAATAAAAAGAAAATTCAACATAGTTATATCAACCACGACTAGAATAAAAAGTGCCTCAAGTACCTCGAATCGATCAAAACATGGTGGTGAGGCATCTCCAGCCCTTCTATGGGCATACTTAAGGCTAGACATTGGACAGTCTGACCCCTCTACTATGTAATAACAATTGATGCATTAGCCTAATCCCTTAGTAAGCTTGATATCAAGCGTCATCTTCATTTTCTAAACCCACTCAGGAAGAAAAGAGATAAGTCCAAGCCCGCCCATTAAGCCTATAACACACTACGGCTTGACCCCAAAAAAATGACTAGGACATACCAAATTTGGACAAAACTAGTTTGAACATACTCTGATCATAAGCTTTGATGTTTTAGTTAAGCTTTACATCATGATGAATTGATTATATACTCTACAGGAAAGGTAGATAATTCCTTAGCATCTTCTGTTGAAATTTTGGCATGACCATATGTTTGACCCACTTCACCGTTTTGGCGCACCTTTGTCTCTTAAATTGCAAGTACGATTAATGTCAAATGTTAACATTGAAGGCACCATAAGGACAGGAAAAATTAGCAATGGCAATCACCTGTTTTATTTTTTAATTTTTTGTTAACTAGGTGTCAGAATTAATTTGCGCGTACTTTAATTAATTTCACAATCTGTATAATTTTTCTAGCAAATCTCTGACTTTCTCTTAAAAATGTATGAATTCTAGCTAATAGACTAACCAATTTAATTGCAACTGTTTTCATATGCATTTGATTTTGACGTCTTTTTGTTGATTGTCATTAAGCTTGGCCTTCTATGTAAACATAAGTAAATGTCATATTTTAATTTGTATCTACTACATAAAAATAAGAGTCGAGAAACTATTCAGTGTTCATGGAGCACCAATTCAAGGTGATGCTCCTCCCCAACCACAGATCAACACCTCAGTTCCTGTCAGTGGGACCAGCCACATCCGCCCAACTCAGTTAACCCCATATCCATCCATCTTAACGAAGGCCCAACACTAATTCAAGTCATTAACTCCGTCTGACATACGACTGACGACATGATAGCCATTTCTCTCTTCTCGTCTTTCCTCTTTCCTCGACCATTTTCAAATTCTTCCCTTGTTATTAGAACCTTTCTCTCCCTTTAGAGCATCTTCAAGGGCCTAGCTAAACTCATACCTTTAGCTATTTTAAAGAGTAAAAGACCCATTTCACACCTCCAACGGACTCGCTACTTCACTCTTTATTTTACATATCGTCAAAATGGCTCTCCAGAAGTAGCGAGTGTATTTGGCTCTTCTCTGTGTTTCCAACAGTTTGGTGGGAGCTGGCAGGAGCTGAAAAACTTTGGTTCTTCTTCTTCACTAGGTATGGCGCTCTCTCTCTCTCTCTCTCTCTCTCTCTCTCTGCACCGTCCCTCTTCTCTCTTCCCCCTCTCTCACCGTCCTTCTCTCCCTACTCTCCTTTCTCTCTCTTCTTCTTTCCTTTTTCTTTCTATATCTATAGCTATATCTATCATTAGGTAAGCTCTCTTTGTTGCTTTTAATCTCCTTTTCTCTAATTAATTTTTGATTCACTGTTCACTTCACATGAATCTAGGGTTTTGAGATTGACGAAATCAATGTGGCTTATTTTTCTTTAGTTTTTTTTTAGCTCGCTTGTCAATATGTTCGATAGATTGCCATGGATTTAGGGTTTCAATTGATTTTTCATTGTTTAGCTGATAGGCAAATCGTTTTATTCCGTAATGCTTGTTGGGACTTCGGTTATGGAAAGGAAAAGAGGAACCTTTGATTTTTGAAAGTCTATTAGATTTGATGTCATTGATACAATATGAGCATCATATTTTTTGGGTTCATTGTAGGGTCGTTTAAAATGACAGAGCCTTCCAAAGTTATTCATGTGCGCAATGTCGAGCACGGAATTTCTGAGGTACGTTCTTTCTATGTGTCTGAGTGTGTATGCCTAAATGTATAAGGATATGGTGTTTTAAGCTTTTGGTTCTTCTTTTGCATTATTCCTTTTTTGGATTGATTGTATCAAACTTCTACATATGAATTTATAAACAAACTCATAATAACCAGTCAAACTTATTTTGAAGAAAAAGCTGCCAAGAAGGTGGAAGCATATTACAGAAAGCATAATCTCCAAAAAGTCCTATGTACAACAAAGTGAAAACAAAAACTAAATCTTTACATGTATCATCCTATATTGCTGCCATAAACCCCAAAAAGTCCTCTATATTTAGGATGGGTTTAAGGGGAATAGTTTGCATATGTAAATACTTATCAATATTGTTTAGTCTCCATTTTGATATTTTAGATCAGAAACCTGAATTTCTAATCTTGCAAAAACTGTAGAACAAACAACATTATGGAAAAATGGTTGAGCTAATTATGATGAGAATATCTTGATAAAATTTTAAAGCAATATGTTGTCCCATTCATCATTTTAGCAAGGTGGCTAAAGCTTAAATTAGTTGAATTGCTGATTTATATTGCATTGATAAGGGATATTGAAAAATGGTTGAGCTAATTATGATGGGAATATCTTGGTGAGTTAGTGAAGAATGCCCCCAACATCTAGATTTTTTTTTCCCTTGTTAGATGCAAGCATTATAGATGTTGGGGGTTTTTTTTTTTTTTCAAGTTCAATGCATTATAGCTGTTGGGTTTTTAGTTTCATTTTAGTATGCATATGACTTCTTCATATTACTTCAATAATAGATGGATCCAAGAGAAGATGGATATTACACCAATCTTCTTCAAGAAAGAATAGATCTTGACTATGAGTTTAGTACTGATTGTTTGGATGAAATTGGTCGGTCTTCCCCAATCTCCCCTCAAGTAGAATCCACCACAAAAAAACGAAGTGGAAACTTTACTCCCGAGGAAGACCATATGCTCATATCTGCATATTTAAACACTAACTTAGATCCAGTGCAAGGTAATGAGCAAAAATCAAGGACGTACTGGCTTAGAGTGTGGGAGTTCTTCTACACAAACAAGGACTTTACTTCTGAACATACTCAAGGGTCTCTAATGAATCGGTGGTCTTCCATTCAACTTGCCACGAATAAATTTTGTGGGTACTTTGCCCAAATTCAAAGGTTGAATCAAAGTGGTCTAACTGAAAAGGACAAGGTATTAATATCTTAAAAATATATAGTTATGACATTATTACTTGCATTACATGATAATTTAGTGTTCTTTCATCTATTTTCAGATTCGTGATGCAAAAATATTATACAAAGAGATGCACAAATCCTCGTTTCCATTTGAACGTTGTTGGAACGAGTTAAAGGACCAACCAAAATGGATGGAGGAATGTCGGGCAAAGAAGCAAAAAACCAAAAGTAGCAAGATTCCAAGTAGCTCTTCTCCTTCTACACCAGATTCAATGAATCTAGGGGATTCCAATGCCTCAAATGATAGCTATGTAGACTTGGAAAAACCACTGGGTAGGAAGGCTGAGAAGGTTCGACTAAATAAGAGAAACAACAAAGATCTTGAAAATGAAGGTTCATCTTTCATGAAGGTATTAGTAGAGATTAAGGATGAGAAAAAGAGAATGAATGATAAGAAAATAGAATTTTTTGAAAGATCACTCCTTCAAGACCAAGAAAGACTCCTTCAAGATTAAGAAAGACTGAAATTGGATCAATCGAAAGAAGAAGAACGAATTATGTCAATGGATACAAGTGGGATGCCTTTATTGCAAGCAGAATGGGTTAATCGCCACCAAATGGACATCCTTGGACAAAATGTTTAGTTTATACTAAAATTGTAGTTTTTTGTTGGGCATATGAAATGATAAAAGTTTTGTAATATATTTTTGGACATTATTTTTGAAGTACTTGATAAATTTTTGTAATATATTTTGTAATATATTCATGGAGCTTGGAAGGAAAAATGAATAGAAGTATTTGTTTTGTAATAGAATTATTGGCCCAAGCTCTTGATACCAATGATGTAATTACTTTCTTCCACATTATAGAAGCTGTAGGCGTTGAGCCTTTGTGGAGTCTAGTTTTATTTGATCTGGTTTGAAGACCTGACCCGACCTGAATAAAGTTGCGTGGTTTTTAATGAAAAATTTTCTGAGGCTTAGTCCATGGAGCGGAGGCTTGGGCCGATAGGATTGATTTTAGCTATGGATTGATTTTAGCCATTGGAGAAGTATGAGAGAAGTTTTGGTGGCAGATCGCACCATAACACCTGTCAGAAATATAGTCATTTCTGTTGGGGGTCAACTCTTTTTACAATGAGTCGACTCTTTTTACAATCTGCTTCAACATTTTGCCTTGAGGGGTTGACTCATGACTTGTAGGAGTTGACTCTTTTGGTCAGAATCTGCAGACTTAAATCTCTGTCCCAATGAGTCGACTCTTTTAAGCAGTCTTTAAAATTTTTAGGCTCTGTTGAAATGAGTCGACTCCTGAATAATAAAGGGGTCGACTCTTTTGAATCTCCAGCAGATTTTCAAGGCTCTGTTTGAAAGAGTTGACTCTTTTTACCAAAAAACTTATTTTTACATCTTTTCTTCATTCTTCTCCAAAGCCTCCAATCTTTTCAAGGATCATCCAAATAGGCTTTTGAAGGCTTGCAAATACTTCTTCAAGGCTTGATGACTCCAAGAACATCTTTAATCCATTCTAGATGAATTAACTCCATTTTGAACATCTTTAAAAAAAACATGCAGCAACTGCTGCTACGAGCAGTAATATAAGCTTGTCCAAAAAATAAATAAATTGCTGCAGCATCAGCTTGTACAAAAAAATTACAGTAGCTGGTCCAAAAGAAAAAATGGAGTAGCTGCAGCTGGAATAAGCAGCAGGTATGGGAAATCCTTGTTTTCTTGCTAAAGCTTTTGAATGGCAGTAGTAGGTATGGAAATCCTTTTTCTTTTTTGTTTGACAAATGTAGTTATAATTTAGTTAAACCATTTGAAAGTGTTACAAAAACATAGGAATTGATTTTGAATGAAACGAACAATTACACCAAACTACGAGCAACTATTACATGTTTCCGTGTAAATTCCACATGTGCTCAACTAGATCCGCTTGCAATCTTGAATGAGTTTCTCGATCTCTAATGCGATGTTGCCTTTGAATAAATTCAAAAAGGTCAGTAGTATGGTCACGTGACGTTGATGGAGGAGGACTTTCATCTTTGTATCATAATTGAAGTCTAACTCAGTCCAATCTCGCTCATCCTCAATTATCATGTTATGCATTATTATGCACGCTTTAATAATATCTTTAAGAGTTTGACGTCTCCAAAAACGTGCTGGTCCGCGTACAATTGCAAAGCGTGCTTGTAGTATGCCAAATGCTCGCTCTACATCTTTCCTTACTGACTCTTGAGCTTTTGCAAAATATGATTGCTTATTACCTCTTGGAGATGGAATTGTTTTGACGAATGTTGACCACTTGGGATATATACCATCGGCAAGATAATATCCCATCGAATAGTCATTTCCATTGACTGAGTAATTGACAGCAGGTGCACGACCTTCAGAAAGGAGGGAAAATACAGAGGAACGATCTAACACGTTGATGTCATTATGAGATCCAGGTAACCCAAAAAAAGCATGCCATATCCATAGGTCATATGAAGCCACTGCCTCCAAAATAATAGTTGGTTCATGAATGTGACCACAATACATACCTTTCCAAGCTGTCGGACAATTCTTCCATTTCCAATGCATACAGTCAATGCTTCCCAACATTCCAGGAAAACCACGATTTGTACCCACCGCTAATAATCTAGTAATATCCTCATCGTTTGGTGATCTTAAGTACTCGTCTGAAAAAATTGCAACCACTGCGGTCACAAACCTTTTTAGACTCTCAACTACAGTGCTTTCACCAATCCTAACATAATCATCCACAGAATCTGCTGCCACTCCATAAGCCAGCATTCTTATAACAGCTGTCACCTTTTGGAGCGCAAATAAGCCGATAATTCCAACTGCATCTTTTTTTTGGACAAAATACGGATCATAATTTTCCACCCTCGCTAAAATATGAAGAAAAAGAAATCGATTCATTCGAAACCTCCTTCTAAATAAATTAGGGGGATATGTTGGTGTTTTTACAAAATAGTCTTGATAAAGTCGCTCGTGGCCATGAACTCGATCACGAGAAATAACTGCATGACCTTGAATAGAGCCACGGTATAATCCTCGTCTTTCACTATCGAGCCTCTCTTCTTCCAACCTCGCAATTGTTACGATCTCCGCTTCATCATCGGAGTCTAAGTCGTTGAGTATCATTTTCATTACATTATTGCGAGCCATAAAAAATAAGAAAAGAATCAATATGAAAGTAACTAGATTTGAGGTTCATAAAAATAAAATGATAGAAATGTCTTATTTATACAAGATTTTGAAGAATGTAGCTGTTGAAATATAGCTGTTGCAAATATGACCGTTACACTCTTTTGGTCTTATATTGACTTGACTTGGTAAATAGAACCATCCTAACTACAAACCAAAAGTAATAAAAAAAGATATATATAGTACCAAGTTTGCATAAAAATAAAAGACAAAGGAAATATGACTATATAGTGCCAGGTTTGCATAAAAGTAAAAGACAATAAAAATATGACTGTTGCAAAAATTATGACCATTTCAAATTTGATGATGTGTCATGTTATAGGATGACATGATATGACATGTCATGGTGCCATGTCATCACTATAAAAATGATATGGCATGCCGCATAACATTTAATTTAAAAATTAAGAAAGTTAGTTGGAATAACTAACTAAAATAAAGAGCATGGTTGGAGTGATTTTTTATAAGTGACTCTAAAATAGAGAATGCAATAATTTAATATATTTTGAATAGCCAAAATGAAGAGCACCCTTGGAGATGCTCTTAATCTTCTTCTACACTCTGCTCTCTAGCTCTCCGCTACATCTGCTGGTGATGGAGACGATTAGGTTATGGTGATCACGGTGGTCATCGCTGCTATTTGGAGGTTGAGAGGGAGTTAGCTTTTTCCCGACTTGATATTTTTTATTCTCTTTTGAGGTCTCATGCGAAGATCCAAACTTCTATTCCTCTTTCTCTCTAGTACACCACTTTGGCCTGATCTCTAATCTCGAGATCAGAAGAAACCTTACGATCAATGGCAGGGGTGGCCTCACCGCTCTTCCTTCTGGACGTCGGCGACTAGCTTTTGGAGTGGCGCGACTATAGCAGCGATGATCTGCCGTTCAGGCCTTCTTAACCAAGCTCATCAAGAAAAAGGTTGGGTCGATCGTTAAGGTTTCAAATCCGCTTGATTTTGAAGCTTTGTGAATGTTACGTATCAGTTGGTAGTTTTGTTTTATTTGATCTCGAAACCCAATTCATTGTGCGAAAACGAAAAATATAAGGAAGAAAAGAAACCTATCTAAAAAATAAAAAATAAGGAAGAAAAGAAAAATACAATAAGCTTAGGCTCCGTTTGCTACAACTTATGAGTTGACTTTTTTATAAGTTTATAAATAAAAAAAACTAATAAAAATGAGTTTTTATTATTATTTTTATTTTTTTATCTAAATTAATATTAAAAAAGTTAAAAAGTTAAAAAAATTTGACTTTTTTATTAACAAGTTTAAAAAAAACTTGACTTTTAAGTCCTACTAAACGGGCACTTAATGTAAACATATGAAGTTTTTAAGGCTAGGGTTTTTTTTAAGTTATAATTTTTTTTTTTTTTTTAAAGTTTATAAGTAGAAAAGTTAATTTTTTTTTAACTTTTTATTTTTTACTTATTTTTAACTTATAACCGCAAAAAAAAAAAAAGAAACTTATTTACTTATAAGCCCCCAAGTGTGATGTAGAAACACCTCGAGCTGTTTTGGATCCTATATTTATGTTCTCTTTTGTAATAGAAACTTTTGGGCATAAATGACAAATGGATGATGATAGTTATTAAAAGGTGTACCTAAAACAGATTTTTAATATGGGGGAATATTTGATTATGAGGCTTCAAGATTTATTTTGTGGCTAGTTAATTTAAACTTATGTGTTATAAGAGCTAGTAAGTATTGGAATCTGACATCCTTTACTGAGACCTGACAGTGTAGTGATGTTATTGATGTTTCTTTGATTGTATAAACTGTTAATCCATGCAAATGTTATCTTGTAAGAATTTCCACCAACCTAAATGTTCTTAAGCAAAATTCATTGAGAACTTTTTGCCTCTCTGTTTGAGTTTCAAGTTTTGGTTTTTGGTCTTTGGTGTCCTATGGATAGCTGATTGTGAAGCTCGTGGTGCTATGGTTCTTTTTGGGCTAAAATTGTCATGTGCATCCTTTATCATCTTGATTACTGGAAAGTTTTATTTTATATTCCTATGATTCAATTTCCTTTTTTATGTATTGTGCATGTTTTGAATTGAACAACCGTCCCTCATGAAGATATTCGAAGCCATGGGCAACGTATTGTAATGTACAAGGTCAAAAAAATACACTGGTTGAGCCTAGATTGAAAATATTCCTATCAGTTGACTCTAGATTGCAGCAAATTAAAAAAATGCTGCTTATTTGGTCTGCAACTTTATCTTATGTTTTTGCACAAAAACATAGAATTGAGAGCTTCTAAAATAATGACAATACTACTTGTGGCAATTTTCTATTGATTATCAAATGGTGTTTCTGTCTACGATCGAGTACAACAAAAATTCTAGTTGATAGAGTTCTGAATCCACGACACTGTTATGTAAAGGTTACTGGGGTTTAAAGATTTGGCTGGTTGTTGTTATTTGCCAAATGGTGCAACTGGAATTTGTCTTAAGATTTTTGAAAATGTAAATAGCTGGTTGTTGGATTTTGTTCTAGTTATGGTCTATTTGTTTAATTATGATTGCTGGATTTTGTATCAGCAAAGTTTGAATTGACAATGTATGTTGTATTAATTTTGATCTTCTTGTTAACTGTTATTGAAACGTTAGCATCGTAAGTTCTAGTTTTGATTGCATTCATGTTGGTTGCCTTATAGATATTGTTTGTACATGAATGATCAAAACAGAACAAACTATAGCCCGAAGGAAGTAGGGAACACTTCACTACAACTTGAACAGTAAAGGGGAGATCATTCAATGGCAAGGATTTGGAAAATTTATTCATTAGAGTCTTTTGAAACAACTCATATGCTTCTAAATCCATGTCATTCACTTTATGGTGATCATAATTCATTCTGGTGAGATAGCATTCGTAGTTATGTTAAAAAAATGAACCAGTAATGCTGTCATAATTCCTCAATCCTTGCAGTTTTTCTCTCTTAACACTGGTATTTTTTTTTATCTTGGGAAAATAAAGTTCATAGTAATGAAAAAAGAACCAACATAATCTTGTTGAAATTGAAAACCTTGTCTATGGCAGCATACCACAAGGCCGAGGTTTATAATAATGGTGGCAGTGGAGGTGCTGACACGATTATAAAGCAGAGATGCAGAGAAGTTGAGTGACAATAGTGGCGATGCATGGCCACAGTGGACATGGCCGAGATGAGCAATGGTCGACATGAGCAGTGGTCCTGGTTGTTGGTAACAATAATAGTAAAATGTAGGCGGTGAGAGAGGCAAGAGTTCGAAGGTGGTTGTCGAGCGTGGGTGGTGCCGGTGCCCTTGTTGTGAATGTGCTGATGCTTGGTGTTGCTGGTGCTAGCCTGGTGATATTATCAAATTGAGAGGTTGGTGGTCATAATGCTTGCCCGCGTTGCGACGTTGGTGGTGGTTGATCGCACCCCAGAAAATACGATATGATCTGCAATTGCACGACCACGATGTAGTAATACTCGGAGGAGTCTGAGGTCGATTTACAAGGAAGACGGTTGGTGTCCGAAGGAAACTCTCTTTAAACGAACAAAAACTCAAAGAATAACCTCAAAAATAAGAAATAAAAATGTTTTGGTTTGAAGATATTGTTTATCTAATGATTAAATAAAAATAAGGGTTTCACTAAGTAAAAGAAGATCTTGGCTAAGAACGATTCAATTGCCCGGTAGAATGATAATTTTCTAAGGTATTTATTCGTAACTCAATTCAACAACAACAATTTATGTCATTGAATCGGAAGATTTTGCGGTTAAAACCAATTTAGAATCTGTCTCAACTTTATTCAATATTTTTAGAAAATAGATTCGAAGTGTTTATATCAGGATCTAAGCAATACTCATACGAGATCAACGTCGCGCATGAACACTCAAAGATATGATCACAAACCCTTGATTTCGAAAGAAAAAGAATAAAGAAAAGAAAGTTTCATTATTTAAAAGATGAAACAAGAAAGCTCAATTGAATACCTTGTCAAATCATCAATCCCCGGACAATCTTCACATTCCTTGCCAAGAAAGATGATTAGCTACTGATGAACATAATGAAATCTAAAGTTTGTATTGAAAGCAATGACATCAAAGACAAGAATTTTATTAATCTAATGAAAGAAGACAATATGAAAGCTCTCTAATACTCTCTCTAAGTCTAAAGATAATGTCTAAAACTCAGCACCCCGAATTAGAGTTTTCAAGGAAGTATTTATAGGTTTAAAGTTATACAAAAAATTAGATCTCCGTAGTGTTGTCCGGACACTGTATCAATTCCCAGGGTGTCCGGACATGTGTCCGGACTCTCTGTTCAATGTTCTGAATAAGCATGCAGAAGTTGTGCAGAGTGTCCGGACATATGTCCGGACACTGTCACATTCCCAAATGTGTCCGGACACGTGTCCGAACTTCCTATTTTGTTCTTGATTTGGGCCTCTGAAGTTTCTCAGGGTGTCCGGACATGTGTCCGGACATGCTTGCATCACTTGGGGTGTCCCGACATGTGTCCGGACATCCTTGTCAAGTTTTGGCCAATTTTGCTCCTTTGTCCCGGTTTCTCTTCTGAATGCTCCCAAACACTCCCGGATGCTCCAATTCACTCCAAAACCCTACAAAATATCAAAATAAACTTTATTAGACTAAAAACATAAATATAACATTATTCTAAGGTTAACAAAGTACAAATTGAAGCGAATGAATTACACTTTAATAATGTAATAAGTGGTAATGGAGGATGTGTCACAACTCGGATTTTTATACGTGAAGTGACCTGCTAAGCAAACACGAGACTGAACAAAATAATCCGATAACCAAACACTCATACTCTAAAATTGTAAAATATTTTTTAGCGTTAGATCGTTTAAACTAAACTTATTACAAGACTTAAACTTAAATGCTTAAATTATTAAAACCATTCCAGCTTTTACTAGAGTTCCTCAGAGCTCTCAAGTAAGATAATAGTTTCCTTCAAGCATACATCTGAAATATTTATCATAAAATGGGGTGAGATGTAAAACTCAATAAGTTTGAATTAAAAAAAATTCACAAGGTAGTAAAATAGTTTTGAGATAACTAAGAAAAACAGTTATAGCATCACAAAATAGTTTGCAAATTCCTTATTCAATATTTACATAGATATATATTCTAAAATAGCTTTGAGTTGTAATATTGAATTTCTATATGTCCTCTACAAGGCTGGGACATACGAGACTACAAGAAAATAGGTTATTTGCGATGGCTACTTATGTCGTCACAAATACCCTATTAGTTGCGACGACAATTATCCCAATGCAAAAAATATCATTTGTAACGGCATTATTTGTGACAACAACACTATCGTCGCAAAAAAACTTCCAAAACGACGTCGTACGGCTAGATAAAAGCGACCCCCTTTTTATTACGAAGGCGTATTTGCGACCGGAGGAGTCGTCGTAAAGAAGTAAGTGAAACGGCGTCGTATTAGTATCAAAACGACATCGTTTTGATACCAAAATTCATTTCCCCCCTTTTTCTTCTCTTTCCCTCAAAATGACAGCCCTAATTTTGTTCGACTAAGAGAGAGACGCCCTCCATCCCTCTTCTCTCTTCCCTCATCCCTCACATTGGCTGAGAGAGAGAGAGAGAGAGAGAGAGAGAGAGAGAGAGAGAGAGAGAGAGAGAGAGAGAGAGAGAGAGAGAGACGCCCTTCATCCTTCTTCCCTTATCCCTCACATTGGTTGAGAGAGAAATGCCGCCGGAAGCCCTCACTGCCAAAAGCCGTAAGATCGATCGATTGGTAAGCTTATCTCCGTCTTGAACATACCATGTTTTGGACATTGAGAGTGGTATTCGCTATTTTTTTTTTTTTTTTTGGGAGGGGCTGGTGGGGAGGTTTTAATTAGCAGGTATTGCAATACAAGCCTCATATCCCCGAAAGTGCAGATGTAACGGGGGAGAGGATGCTGGAGTTTAGCATATTGTATTTTTATATATATACACACGTTAACGACTTATGTTAGTGCTTTCGACAAAAAAATAGGTTTGGTGAATATGTCTTGTTTTTTTATTTTTATGTTTTTGTAGAATTTGTATTTTGGTTAATGTTTCATTTGATGATCTTGCATTCTGAGCAGTTGGGCTGCATAGATGCACTTGTGAATAGATCATGTAGTTTGTTTATGCTCAGAAAAGGGGAAAAAGAAAAAAGAAAAAAAAAAGTGTACTAATATAATGTAAGCCCTAGAATATTTAGAAAATATAAAATGCAACAAGGGACTTGAGCTCCTGGGCTGAAAGCCGCAACACATATCATTCAGTTGTGGGTTCTATTCTCATTAGCATTATAAAAACAAAAGGAGGAGGGGGGGGGGGGGGGGGGGGTGTTTGCATTCTACATTTACAATTGGGCCAATTTTTCCATTTCATTTTTTTTAACAATAAAAATTGAAAAGCACCATAATTTTCATACCAGTTTTTTTTTTTTTTTTTTTTTCATATGAAAACAATGTATAATAAATAAGAAAATAGTAATTTTATTTCTTAATATTGGGATATTTAAAATAAAATTCTATAAAAATTTTCAAAATTCATTTATCAATTACATTTCAGATGTCTATCACTCTGCAATTACAAATTCTAAGAGAAGTTTCTAATAGTTTTTACTTCCTTTCTATATGTTGTATTCATAAATATATATTTTAATTAACTCATGACTGCATGAGTTAATTAAAATATAAGCATATAACCTTAGACTCGTTCAAGAATTGTTTATGGAGTTTGTGAATTCAACTGCGATGAGATGGTTCTTGATTTGTCTAGTTTCAAAGGACCGTTCAGGACTGCATAAATCTATATAGTAATTAGTGGCTCCCTACTTAAATTGTTCTTTTTTGATGGAGATTCCGTGTGGTAAACTCCGTGCTCTCTGGATACATACGGGATGTAGTGTATAACAATACACTTCGTCTACGTCGTGTACTTGGAGAACTGTAGGGAGATGTTGTCGGATTTTCCTAAAAGACGGACAAAACAGTTTGAGCTACTTTCTACGATATAAATTATGTATTCCTGAATGGGATAGGACCACCTACATGTTAGAGAGGAGTTGGATGGATAGGTTTCACGTTGTATGCACATGTAGGTTGATGTTTTAGCTACGATGGCTAATTAGTAATGTTTATATGGATATGTACAGAAAGATGGACATGAGTTGGATTGATTTTGGTCATATGTGAATAGAATTGACCAATTTATTGTGTTTGCGTACACTGGTAAGAATGCAGATTCAACGATCTATTGTCCCTGTAGGAAGTGTGTGAATCGATACTATTTGTCACGAGAAACTATGCGTAATCATCTTCTGAACAATGGGATGTTAACGAAATATAAGATTTGGACTAGTTACCCTATCAGTGAAGATGAAATGTTGGGGGAATCAAACTTTGGAGATGACATGGTTGGAATGATACATGATGTTATTCCGCATGTAAGTACAACTTTTGAGAATGATGAGGGTTAGATAAGAGCGAATGAAGAAACTGTTCATTATTTCAAGCTTCTAGAAGATGCTCAGAGTGAATTGTATCCGGAATGTAAGAAATTCAGTAAATTGTCTTTCATTGTCCGACTCTTGCGTTTAAATGTACTCAATCATTGGACAAACAAGTCCACAGATATGTTACTTGAGTTGTTGAGTGAGGTTTTCCCTGAGGGTGTGCAACTTCCGAGCAATTACTATAAAACTCAAAAGATAACTGAAGGTCTAAACTTTACATACCTGACTTAGGATGCATGCCCTAACAGTTGTATGTTGTTCAGGAATGAGCACGTCAATCTTAACCAATGTGTCATATGTGATAAATCTAGATGGAAAGAGTGTGCCAATATTTTAGAACATCGTGGTAAACCGAAGCCTACAAAACAGATGAGATATTTTCCTTTGAAGCCAAGACTGCAAAAGTTGTTTATGTCTTCAAATACTTCCCAGTCAATGAGGTGGCATGCAGAGGAATGACCAAATGATGGGACTTTAAGGCATCCTGCTGACTCTAAGGCTTGGAAAGATTTTGATCGGCAGAATCCTATCTTTGCAAGTGATATACGTAATGTGAGGCTTGGGCTAGCGTCGGATGGATTCAACTTATTTAAAAGGATGAATATAGTTCATAGCACTTAGCCTGTAGTGTTGATTCCATACAATCTATCGCCTTGGATGTGCATGAAATAGCCATTTTTTTATCCTGTTTGTGCTTATAGATGGACCGAAAGAATTTGGCGACAAGATTGATGTCTATTTGCAACTGTTAATTAAGGAGTTGATTGAACTTTAAAATGAAGGTGTACCCACTTTTGATGCGTCAACCAAATAAATGTTTCAATTGTACGCTTGTTTATTGTGGATAATCAGTGATTTTCTTGCATATGCCATGCTGTCGGGATGGAGTACCAAACGTGAATATGCTTGCCCGTGTTGTAATACACAAACTAAATCCATCAGGTTGAAACACGGTAAAAAATTCATTTATATGGGCCACCGTTGCTTTTTACTAATTCGACATAAATTTCGAAGAGACAAAATATCATTTGATAAGACCTAGGAATTAAGGCCAAAACTTGAATTGTTGTCTGGATCAGAGATGTTGTTTCAGTTGGAATCAAAAGGTATTCTTACCCAATACAAAATGAATGACCTCACAGTAAGGCATAAAAAGCTGAAAGAAAAGGAACCGAATAATGGGGAACCCAAAAATCATAATTGGAAAAAGACTAGCATCTTTTACAAATTGATGTACTGGAAGTACAATTTAGTAAGACACAATCTTAATATGATGCATTAGAGAAGAATTTCTGTGACAATGTATTATGGACAATACTAGAAGTTGTGGGAAAGTCGAAGAATAATGCAAATGCCCAGCGTGATATGAAGGAAATGGGAATTAGAGAAGCATTGCACCTAGTAGAGAAGGCGAACAATAAATTGTACTTACCTCCTGCTTAGTTCATAATGACTAAGGAGGAAAAATATTTGTTCTTGAAAGTGCTAAAGGAAGTTAGAGTGCCTGATGGGTATGCATCTAATATATCACGACATGTTCGTTTAGAGAATAGAACTATTTGGGGTCTAAAAAGTCATGATATGTCCGTTTAGTTTGATTTCACTTGTCTCCACTTTCTTATCTTCAACTTGTCTTTCTTTAGTCTTTACCCTATGAGCATTGATGAGGAGAATCTATTCATCGCAACTCATGTCTTTACTTTAGGTACGAGTGACGTGTGGGAACAAACGACACGGTTACCAGACTCTCGGGATGGCAGTTGTGAAGTTTTTCCACTTAACTTAAAAAAAAAAAAAACAATATTTTTTAAGCCGTTTAGGTACTAAAATCCTGAAACGGGTTCCGGAATCCGTCAAACTTGACACGTAAGAAGCTCTAGACATCAATGACAAGTAGGAACAAACGACACAGTCGCTGGACTCTCGAGGTGAGAGTTGTGAACTTTTTACACTTAACTTTTAAAAAAAAAATGTTTTCCAAGCCGTTTCGGTACTAAAATCCCGAAACGAGCTTCGGAGTTTGTCAAAATTAACACGTAAGAAGATCTAGGCATGAGTGACGTGTGAGAACAAACGAAAAATTCGTTGGACTTCCGAGGTGGGAGTTATGAAGTTTTTCCACTTAACTTAAAAAAATAAAATAATGTTTTTTGAGCTGTTTAAGTACTAAAATCCCGAAACAGGCTCTGGAGTCCGTTAAGCTTGACACGTAGGAAGGTGTAGACACGAGTGACGTGTGGGAACAAATGGCACAGTCGCCGGACTCTCGGGGTGAGAGTTGTGAATTTTTTCCACTTAACTTTTAAAAAAAATAATATTTTTCAAGCCGTTTTGGTACTAAAATTTCGAGACAAGCTCCGAAATTCGTCAAACTTAACACGTAGGAAGGTTTAGACACGAGTGACGTGTAGGAACAAATGACATGATCACTGAACTTCTGGGGTGGGAGTTTTGAAGTTTTTCCACTTAACTTAAAAAAAAAACAATATTTTTTGAGCCGTTTAGGTACTAAAATCCTGAAACGGTCTTCAGAGTCCGTTAAACTTGACACGTAGGAAGGTTTAGACACAAGTGACGTGTAGGGATGGAGTGCACGGTCGCCAGACTCCCGGGGTGAAAGTTGTGAAATTTTTTCACAACTCTTTTAAAAAAAATAATGTTTTCCGAGCCATTTAGGTACTAAGATCCTAAAACGAGCTCCGGAGTTCGTCAAACTTGACACGTAGGAAGGTCTAGACACAAGTGATAAGTAGGAATAAACGGCATAGTCACCGAACTCCCGGGTGGGAGTTGTGCAGTTTTTTCACTTAAATTAAAAAAAAATAATGTTTTTTGAGCCATTTAGGTACTAAAATCCCGAAATGGGCTCCAGAATCCGTCAACTTGACACGTAGGAAGGTCTAGACATGAGTGACGTGTAAGAACAAACGACACGATCGCTGGACTCCCTGGGTGAGAGTTGTGAATTTTTTACACTTAACTTTTAAAAAAAAATAATGTTTTCCGAGCCGTTTCAGTACTAAAATCTTGAAATGGGCTCCGGAGTCTGTCAAAATTGACATGTAGGAAGGTCTAGGAACGAGTGATGTGTAGAAACAAATGACACAATCGCCGGACTGCTGGGGTAGGAGTTGTAAAGTTTTTGCACGTAACTTAAAAAAAAACGTTTTTTGAGCTGTTTGAGTACCAAAATTCCGAAATGGGCTTCGGAGTCCGTTAAACTTGACACGTAGAAAGGTGTAGACACGAGTGACATGTGGGAACAAACGACACGGTCGCCGGACTCTCGGGGTGAGAGTTGTGAATTTTTTTCACTTAACTTTTAAAAGAAAATAACGTTTTCCATGCCGTTTGGATGCTAAAATCCCGAAACAGGCTCTGAAATCCGTCAAACTTGACACATAGGAAGGTCTAGACACGAGTGACATATAGGAATAAACGGCGCAATCGTTGGACTCTTGGGATAGGAGTTTTGAGGTTTTTCCACTTAACTTAAAAAAAAAAATGTTTTTTGAGCTGTTTAGGTACTAAAATCCCAAAACGGGCTCTGGAGTCCGTCAAACTTGACACGTAAGAAGGTCTAGACATAAGTGACGTGTAGGAACAAATGACATGGTCAATGAACTCTCGGGGTGGGAGTTGTGCAGTTTTTCCGCTTAACTTACAAAAAAAAATAATATTTTTCGAGCCGTTGAGGTATTAAAATCTCGAAATGGGCTCCGGTGTCCGTCAAATTTGACACATAGGAAGACGTAGGCACGAGTGACATGTGGGAACAAGTGGCATGGTCGCCAAACTCCTGTGGTGAGAGTTGTAAAGTTTTTCACCTAACTTTAAAAAAAAATGTTTTCCGAGCCGTTTGAATTCTAAAATCCCCAAACAGGCTCCGGAATCTGTTAAACTTGACATGTAGGAATGTCTAGACAGGTGTGATGTGTGGGAACAAGCTTTTTAAGAAAAACAATGTTTTCCGAGCCGTTTGGATACTAAAATTTCCAAAATTTTCTTTTAATAAACCTATTTATTTATATGCATATTTTTTCATTGTCTTTGATATATTTATTATTTTATCTAATATTTATATTTTTTTCTTTTTAGGTTATTCGCAAGGAATAGATCTATTTTTTGTGTTTATTTATTAGCATATTTTGCGATTGACTTAAAACTCTCTTTTTGTCTATGGATTATGGATTTGTAATGTTATTTTGCGAGACACTATTGATTTCACTCTGAAAGTGTAATCTTTGTTCCTTAATTAAGTGTTTGTTAGCCACTATATGGGTATTAAAATAGGTTTTTAGTAATAAATCGATTAAAGTGATTTCTATGTGTATTGTAGATTTTTGGTGATAAAAATAGTGAAAATGGCCTAAAGAGAATAAGTTCGTCCGGACGGACTGTTCGGACGGTTCCCATCGTTCGGACGGTGCGTTCGGATGGATAAATAATCGTTCGGACGGTTCCGACCATTCGGACGATTCGTTTGGATGGGCAAATTAGCGTTTGGACGCTACGATGGAGATCGGAGTTCCAGAGTCGATTTTTCCCGTTCAAAGCCATTCCAAAGTCGTCTTTTCCCATTTTAAGCTATCACAGAGTCGTCTTTTCTCGTTCGAAGAAATACAGAGCTGAGATTCTACGTCTGAAGACTGTCCGAACGGTGAAATAACCTTTTGAACGGTTATGCCACCGTCCGGATGCCTTTCAGACGGCCTTAGGACGCACTTCGGACGGTGAGCGCAGATTTGCCTTACAACCCAGCAGTCGAAGAAAAAGGGAGTTTATGTTTTGTTTTAAGGTTTCAGCAGCGGGTAGAGAGGGAAAATAGGAGAAAAACTTGTATTTTGCTTAGATTTAGTTTACATTGTTGTATTTAGGACTTTGGGAAGGGTTTAGTTAGATTTCTAGTGTTGTTTAGTCGTAATCCTTCACTTTTTCTCGAGTTCAATATATATACACTTTTGATTTGAAGTCAAGAATGTTGTTTCTATATTTTGGGACACTTTCAACCATGGAATCTTCAAGCTAAGCTCATTGTTTGGGAACAAATGTGAAGATCTATCAAGGAAGGCATAGAAAATGAAAAGGGAGTCCTGAAATCTTGTTGAATATCTATTTTGCATCTTTTCTCTAATTATATTGGAATTAATTGTTCTAGAAATCTTAGATCTATAATCATAGTTAGTAACATGTGATTTATTTCTAAAAAACCCATGAATGGTGATAAAAATTAATTCCAAAAAATAATTAGAGATCCTTAAATTTTCAAAGCTAAACTTTCCGAATCAAGGGCCTTTGGACGGTTCTTGATTTGAGTTAACCCAAACTCCCCCTTTTAAATTCCGTGCTAGAATTGGTAGATTGGAACATTTGAACCCAAACCCCCTTTTTAATCAAGTTAAATCCTTACTTGTTTTCATTTAGAATTTTGGCTAAATCAAAAGTTAATTTAGTCATAATTGTGATTGTTGTAGTAGAATTTTCATAATTGTCAAATTGCTTTAGCTATAATCAAGTTGTTGGGTTTAATTTCAATTCAATTGTTTGCCTAGTTATTAGCAAAACAACTCTTCAAACACCAAAAGATTTTCAGTCAAATTTTAGTTACCATAGTCATCGATTCCACTCTTGGTTTGCGATTTCAATTCGCATAGGTTTCTAAACTTTACTCGTTCCTATTGCTAGATTGACACAAGTCTCATGGGAGAATATAATAGTGTGAATATCCCCACTTAAACTACAAGCATCTCCATCGCGGTAAGTGTGGAGAGAGCAAATCAAGTTTTGGCGCCGTTGCCGGGGACTTGAAGGGACGAGCAATTTGCGGAAACGAAAAAAAATTGCAAAGCTTAAAAACAAGGTGGGAATTAATCACCCACCTACGAGGGAAGCATCTACGGCTTCGAGCCTAGGTAATTTCTTCAAACTTAATGTGGATACCATGTTAGGATTTTTTTTTTCTTTCTTTTCAATAGTTTTTTTTTTTTTTCATTAACTAGTAGCATTGCATATTGTTAGGAGCATTAGAGGAGTTAGGATAGTGTGCGCTTTATTTGCTAATCGATGGTAATTGAGCACGTGGAGTGGAAGATTGAAGTTGAAAAGCCGTTGTCTGGTAAAGAGAAAAAGTCATTTTCCGGCATATATATTGTTTGTGTATGTTGTATTGACTAGGCTTAAGGCATACTATTTGTGCATTCCATTTGCATGTCCCATTGTGCACGAATTGATAATAGACGCCTTTTACGAGTCGACCCACCATCACCAGCTAACACAACTTCTCTCGGAATTTCATTAGTAGTCAACCTAGGTGCAACTCCTATGGATGACATAAACGATGAAGGTAGGCTACCTAATGTTGCTCCACCCAATCCAAATGTTTTGCAAAATCCACTGATTGGTGGATTGCCACAACAACCTCCTTTAGATCCGGCCCATGGTTTAGGAGGTGAGAACATGAAAAATCCGAGCAACCATGGGGACATGGGGGCTTCCCAATTCCGAATGAGAGATTTCTTAAACTCACCGCGGCAAGCACCAAGTTCTTGCCTTGTTATTCCCCACTATGCCGCTTTGAACATAAAGTCGGGCATGATGCAAATGCTTCCTCAATTCCATGCAGTTGATTCGGAAAGGCCTTACGCCTTCATTAAGGAATTTGAGGATGCATGCTCCTTGATGATGGACAACTTGTGTCCACGGAAAATCTTTTTTCTTAAACTCTTTCCATTTTTGTTTAAAGGATACCGCTAAGATGTGGTTCAATTCTTTAAGACCACTTTCTATCCACTCTTGGCAAACTCTTCAAGGAGAGTTTTTGAAAAAATTTTTTTTCGGAAAATAGAAGGGAGGCGCTTGGACGCCAAATCTCCAATGTTGGGAGAGTCATTGTTTCAGTGTTGGGAGCAGTTTAAAGAGCTTTTAGTTTCTTGCCCACACCATGGCTTTGCCGAATGGCATATCATCAATATCTTTTACTCTTCTTTAACGCCCCAACTCAAACAATTCGTTGAGACTATGTGCGCGGGAACATTTATGGAGAAGCAACCTCACGAAGCTTATTCATACTTTGACTACCTCGCTAATTTGGCTCGCGATTGGGCGACTATCGAGACCCAAAATCCCAAAGGTAGACCAAACACACAGGGGCGAAATATCAATTGAAAGAGGTTGATGATATGAATGTTAGGCTTTCCACCATGGCGAGAAAACTAGAGGTTCTAGAGTTTAAGAATGTAAATTCGGTGGGGAGTGAAGAGCCTAAGAGAATGTGTTATGCGGTTTGTGAGACCAAAGAGCATGACACCACGTCGTGCCCGATTATCCCGAGGATTAAGGAAGCCTTGCATGGTCAAGCCTTGCATGGCTAAGCCAATGCTATTAGGCAATACAATTGAGGTGGGGGAAACCCCTACTCTAATACTTACAACCCGGGATGGAGGGATCATCCTAACTTTGGATGGCGCAATGAGGGGATTTTAAATCCCCAAGCTTATCAAGGAGGGTATCACATCCCTCAATCTTATCAAGTACCTCCTCCACCATCACACCCACAACATTACCAACCTCCACCGGTCACATCATTTCCAACCTCCACCTCAAGCTCAACCCAACTTATATCACCCTCCACATCAAAAGCCGTTGGAGGATACCCTCCAACAATTTATCCAAACCCAAGGGGGGTAAATTCACGGGTTGATAAAACTTTAGATGACATCAAGCGTCAATTGACTCTTCTTACACAAGTTTTGACCCTTACTGAGAAAGGTAAGTTGCCTGCATAACCTCAACCCAATCCAGCTAGGCAAGTGCATTCCACCAAAACCTTGGCCTAACCATCAACTAGCCACGAGAATGTTTCGACCATTACCACTTTGAGGAGTGGTAAAGCTATTGACAAGACCATCCTTCCTAGGGACCCTAATGGTGGGGTAAAAGTGTCTAAGGTAGATGAAGGGTCGGGCGTTAATGAGGAAGAGCTTAGAAAATAAAAAGAGGGTGAGAGAGTGCCAAGTGAGAAGGAGGAGGGGAGTGAGAAAGAAAAAAATGAGAGAGAAACGAAAGAGGAAGGGAATTGTGAAAAGAAAGAGCCTAGTGGGTCCATGCCCAATGGTGAGGAAGTTTTGAGAGAGGAACGTGAGATCTTGGCTCACGCTTCATTTTCTTACCAGTTAGTTAAACCCAAGAATCAATTAAGTTCGGAGATTTATGAGACTTTCAAGCAAGTCAAATAAATCTACCTCTCCTAGAAGCCATTAAACAAGTGCCCTCTTATGCTAAATTCCTTAAGGATTTATGCACTGTTAAGAGGAGATTAAATGTGAGGGACAACGCCTTTCTTGCTAAGGATGTCCATTCCGTAGTCCAAGTCAAAATCCTACCAAAGGACAAAGATCCCGGTTGTCCTACCGTGACATGTGTCATACGAGATCATAGGATAGAGGGGTGCCTTCTAGACTTGGGGTGGAGTGTGAACCTATTGCCGTACTCGATGTACGAGCAATTAGGACTAGGTGAGTTGAAACCTACGAGGATCACACTCCAGTTAGCGGACCGATCGATCAAAGCCCCTAGGGGAATAATTGAGGATGTCATAGTGAAAGTTAATAAGTTTTATTACCTGGCCGATTTTGTGGTCTTAGATACCCAACCGGTTGTAGATCCCCATGCCCAGAACCACATTCCTATCATTTTGGGTCGACCATTTTTAGTCACATGTGATGCCATTATCCATGTGAGAGGGGGTCTCTTGAAGTTGTCTTTTGGAAACATGTCTGTTGAACTTAACATGTTTAACGCGGAAAAACAACCGGGGGATTTAGAGGACGTCCGGGAGGTGAATCTTATTGACTCGATAGTGCAAGAACACTTCGAGAGGCAAATGGTAGAAGACCATTTGGAGAGAATGTTGACATTTAGTGAGGGTCTAGATTGCTTGGGAGATGAGGAAGAGGGGGATGTTCTTAATGAGGGTAGTGGTCTAAAGGTTTGTTTTATCATGGCGGTGGGGTAATGGACCCCCACTTTGAACCTTTGACTCCTAACCCTACCAAGCCCCAACCATCCGAACTAGAGGCTCCTACGCCTGATAGGAAACCTTTGCTTTCTACCCTTAAATATATATTTTTGAGTAAAGTTGAATTTTATCCCGTAGTGATATCTTCATCACTGACGGAGGCTCAAGAAAAGAGCTTATTGGAGGTGCTCAAGAAGCACCGAAAAGCCATAAGTTAGACAATCGCCGATTTGCATGGCATTAGCCCTTTTGTTTGCACTCATCGCATATATTTTGAGGAATGGGCTAAGCCAGTGCGCCAAATGCAACGCCGATTGAACCCAACTATGAAAGAAGTTGTGAGGGGTGAGGTACAAAAACTTCTTGATGCGGGTATTATATATCCAATTGCCGACTCTAAATGGGTGAGTCTCACCCAAGTTGTCCCCAAAAAGTCCAAGGTGACGGCAGTTGAAAATGAGAATAACGAATTGATACCTACCCGAATCCAAATTGGGTGGCGTATGTTTATTGACTACTGTCGTCTGAATCCCGTAACTACCAAGGGTCATTTTCTCCTTCTCTTCCTTGACCAAGTCTTGGAGCGGGTAGATGGACGGGCTTACTGTTGTTTCCTTGATGGTTATTTCGGATATAATCAATTGAAAATCGTCATGGAAGACCAAGATAAAATCACATTTACATGTTCTTTTGGCACATTTGCTTACAAGCGAATGCCCTTTGGGTTATGCAATGATCCTGCCACTTTTCAGAGATTCATGATAAGTATTCTTAGTGATATGGTGGAGCGAATTTTGGAGGTCTTTATAGATGATTTTCCGTATATGGGGACAACTTTGCTCAATATCTTCAAAGCTTAGAGTCGATACTAAAACGTTGTGAGGAGAGCAATCCTGTGTTGAATTGGGAGAAGTGTCACTTCATGGTGACACATGGTATAGTTCTAGGCCACATCATTTCCGGTAGGGGCATTGAGGTAGATCCCGAGAAGGTTGAGCTTATTCAAAAGCTACCCACCCCTAGGAACATGAGAGATGTGAGATCTTTTCTTGGGTATGCCGATTTTTACCAGCGCTTCATTCAATCATTTAGTTCCATTTCTAGGCCCTTATGTGCCCTCTTGGCAAAAGACGCTCCCTTTGAGTGGACTCCATCTTGTCAGCTAGCTTTTGATAAGTTAAAAAATCATTTGACTACGGCTCCCATAATTCGGCCTCCGGATTCGAGCCTACCCTTTGAATTAATGTACGATGCTAGCGACTTTGCCGTGGGGGCCGTGGTAGGCCAACGAAATGAGAAGAAATCTCATGTGCTCCATTATGCAAGCAAAACATTGAATGAGGCCTAAATAAATTATACCATCACCGAAAAAGAACTGTTGGCTATTGTTTCTGCTTTGGACAAGTTTCACTCTTATTTAGTGGGGTCTCGCGTGATAGTTTTCACCGACCATGCTACGCTTAAATACCTCTTGTCCAAACAAGATGCAGAGCCTCGATTAATTAAGTGGATTCTCCTTCTTCAAGAATTTGATCTTGAAATTAAGGACAAAAAGGGGGTGAAAAACATTGTCGCAGATCATTTGTCCTGCCTCCCTTTTGAGCACCCTACCAAAGATGACTCTCCTATTTGTGAGACCTTCCCCGATGAGCAACTCATGTCTTGCAATGCCTTGAATAAAGTCTTAACTCCGTGACACGCGGATGTGGTCAACCATTTGGCCACAAAAGCCATTCCTTCTCATTGGTCCGCATTGGACAAGGGGCGATTCTTTAGGCTAGTGAAATAATTTTTTTGGGACGAGCCTTATTTGTTCAAATATTGCTAGGATCAAGTTATACGTCGATGTGTGCCGGGTGAGGAATTTGAAAGTGTAATGAAATTTTGTCATTCTCATGCATGTGGGGGCCATTTCTCGTCGAAGAAAACCGTGGCCAAAATTTTACAAAGTGGACTCTATTGGCCAACTATGTTTAAAGATGTCCATTCATTTTGTGTGGCGTGTGATAGATGTCAAAGGCTAGGGAGCCTTACTAAGAAACACATGATACCCCTTAACCCTATCCTTATTTTGGAGGTTTTTTTATTGTTAGGGCATAGACTTCATGGGTCCATTTCCTAGTTCTTTTGGATATCTTTACATCTTAGTGGCCATTAATTATGTTTCCAAATGGGTAGAGGCAATACCGGCACAAACCAATGACCACCAAGATGTAGTCAAATTTTTCAAAGAATATATTTTTTCCCGGTTCGGTATGCCTCGGGCCATCATAAGTGATGATGGCTCCCATTTCTGTAATAAGTCATTAGGGATACTCATGAGAAAGTATGTCATTATTCACAAGGTTGGTTGCCATACTATCCCCAAACACAAGGTTAAGTCGAATTAGCTAACCGTGAAATCAAGCCAATCTTGGAAAAGGCGGTTAATCCGTCTCGAAAGGATTGGTCTTTGCGCTTAATTGATGCATTGTGGGCCTATCGAATAGCTTACAAAACCATTCTAAGTACCTCCCTGTACCGTCTTGTGTATGGAAAAGCATGTCACCTCCCAGTTGAGATCAAACATAAGGCATATTAGGCTATTCAACAATATAATAAGGGGTTGGGTGAAACCGGTAACCACCGGAAGCTACAATTGAATGAGCTAGATGAAATACGAAATGATGCGTATGAAAATGCAAAAATTTTGAAGGCTAAAATGAAAGTCCATCATGACCAACACATTCATTGCAAATCTTTTCACGTTGGTCAAAAAGTTCTCCTTTACAATTCTCGGTTGCATCTCTTTTCGGGAAAGTTGAGGAGTAAATGGTCCGGCCCCTACCAAATTAGGGAAATCTTTTCCTATGGTGATATTGAGGTGCAAAATCTTAAGAATGGCACACCTTTCAAGATCAATGGATAAAGGTTAAAGCCCTATTTCGAGCCTTTCCGAGGCGAGGTAGATTGTGTGGATCTCATTGATCCACTCATCTTGACTTGATGATTGTCCCTTATGAGCTCCCGCCCTACCGTGGTTGTTGTTCCAGTCTCTTTCGTGTTGTTGTTGCTTTGAAGATAATGCAACCTCTTAAGTGGGGGGTGGGGCGAGCTTGTTTTAAGCTCGATTTTTGTGTAAATCTGTATATTTTGGTAGTTTTTCTTGTGTTCTTGTAGTTGAAGTTAGTTTTTGTGTGTTGGTTTGAGTTTTTTGGGTTTTCCTGAGTGAGTTCGAATTTTTTTAGGAATTACCGTTCGGACAGTGCGTCTGAATGCATTTTGTCCGTTTGGACTGTGCGTCCGAACGCATACTTTACCGTTTGGACGGTGATTTCAAACAGTCTTTGGTGCAATTATTTCCCTTTCGAACCGTTTCCAGACGCGTGTCGAATGCTTCGTTCGGACGCATTTTTGACTGTTCGGACGGTGTGTCCGGACGCACTCTAGACACGCATCGAACGCTTGGCCAGCCCTATAAATAGGTACGTCTGTATTGAGTTCAAACTCAATACAGATGCTATACGGGGAGTTTTTTAGAATTTTGAGAGCTTTTGGACGATAGCGGAGCCCTGCTGGAGCCTGAGCACGCACCTTTGACTCCTCCACCCTTGGTTTCACGCGTCTTTAGGTATTTTTGTGCATTTTCTCGTTTTATTTTATTCTTTCCCTAGAGTTACTTTTAGGGTGTTTAGTGATTATGGCAGGCAAATGGGCCCCAAGTGCCCTTCCGGCTGGCCCAACTGAGGCTGGCCCAGCCCCAGCCTATGACGACACTCGTTTTGTGTCGGAGGATGCTTTCTAGGCATTCTCCAAGACTTGGATTAAGAGGGGTGTTGTACTTGAGTGCCAGATGGACTTAGAGCAGTTTAGGGACCCTGAGTTTTTGTGAGCTGGTAACTTTGAGGGCCGGGGTTGGGTCCTTCTCACTACCTTCACGGGGGAGGCCATATTGACCTTGCTCGCCGAGTTTATGGCGAATGTGTTTGTCTGTTATATTACTCCAGGACACGACCAGATTGTGTCCTGGGTTAGGGGGCATGACATTGGGATCACCCTCGGCACTTTTTCTTAGATGTATAGACTCCCTAGGGTGGCAGACCCTCAGTATGGTTTCCCATCTAGGGGAGCCCCGGATGACTTTAGGGTAATTTCCGACGAGATTTGCCTCCCAGGCACTGATTGGGGTATGCGTCGGCAGCTGGCTGTTAGCTAATTGCTCCCAATTTACGCCCCCTTATACATTTTTTGCTGTCAGTCTGTTTGGCCCATTGCTAGACATTCTGAGGTTAAGAGGGGTAAGGGGAGTCTTTTGTGGGCTATTGGGACGGGTAGGACCATAGATCTCCCGTTATTTCAATTTAGAGTCCTAGCAGAGGAGTCCTTGCACCCGCGTGCTCAGGGATCCATCCCTTTCGCGGTTTTTTTCACGCGGGTG
>CM065392.1:15655000-15770000 GCA_033060915.1 Euryodendron excelsum | reverse complement strand
GGAGTACATGGTAATGGGAATACCCCCACTGAAACTACAAGCACCTCCATCGCGGTGAGCGTGGAGAGAGTAAGTCAACTATATATAATTTTTTATTTTATGAATTTTAATGGGAGGTAATATTTGTTTGGAGATAATGTGTAAAATATGTGTTAGTTTATTTTATTACACATATTTATAAATATTTGGATTTGAATGAATGAATGAATTTTGTCATTAGTATAATGATTTTATTATTTGTATAATGTTAAATGTACATTTTATCAGATAAACAAAAAAGCTACGAATTTATTCATTATTTGTAGGCCGATTTTTTTTTTTAAAAAGGTATTAGCGACCGATGCAAAGCTATCGTAGATAGTATCAAATGTGGCTGCATATTATACTGTAAATGGGTCGATTTTTTGTGACGGGTTTTTCTGTTGCTAAAGCTTTTTTTGTGATTTTAAACGATCGCTATTTGCGATGGCAGTTGTCGCTAATAAGTTATTACCGTCGGCATATCAGTAGACGCAAATAATTTTACTAAAGCGACTGGTATTTGCAACGGGATTATGTCGTCGCAAATGGTGACCCATGCCGTCGCTTGGCCGTCACAAAAAGTATTTGGCCGAAAAATGTCGTCCCATCCCCGACGCTAATGACCTTTTGTGACGGCATTTTACCATCGCAAATACTAGATTTTTTAGTAGTGCAACACATCAATTTTAATTATGTGCTCTCAACAAAGCTAGGACACACGACTCACCAATATTAATTATATGCCCTCTACAAGGCCGGGACACATAGCTCACCAATATTAATTATGTGCCCTTTACAAGGCCCACACGACTCAACAATTTTAATTATTCAGTTTCGATACTACAACTCACAAAATCAAGTTTGAAAATATTTACAAAGCTATCTCATTTTTAGGTAATCATAAGACAGTTCTAAAAATAGAATAAAACCATGCTTCGCATATCATATTATTGCTTAACAATTCAAAATATATAATTTGAACAAAATATCATATTGAAATTATTGGATCAGTACCCCCTACTTGATGGTTTTAGTGTTCAAGTAGTTTACCGAATGCTTCCTCGAGTTTCATACAATTTTCAGTTTGGTGTGATTTGGAGTGGATTTGGGCTATGAACTCAACTTTCCCTCTCAATTTCTCTCACTTTCTCACCTCCCAAACATTCTCTCTCTCTCTCTCTCTCTCTCTATACATCTGCCCTAGCACGAATTAGGGTTTGTATCTGCAGGTATTGTGCATTTTATAGACATGCAATGCATGGCTAGGGCTCCCACATGTGTGACACTTGTCTCATAGTGTGAGACAAGTGTCTTAGGGGTCAAAGTAAAAATATTGAAAGTTTAATATTTCCCATACAAGTATTCTTATAATTTCTAGCCCATAATTTTATTGAAAATAGTTATGATCTACCTTAATTACACTTTTGCACATTATTCACATTTATTTAGTTACTCTAAATAATTATTATCACAAATAACTTAAACTTCATAACACTAATTTCTCGATCCATTCTAGCAGAATTCTCTATTCTCAATTTTTGTGCTTACACAGATAATATAGCATTTGAAATACCAGGTGTTACAATCTACCCCCTAAAAGAAAGTTTCGTCCTTGAAACTTCCACTTTCTTATTTTATATTTATCCCATCCTTACAACTATGTATTTATTCTAATTGAGTACTTGCATGTTTACATGACACACCTAGTTAGTATATAACACGCTTTTCACACTCTTATATCATCTTATTGTATTAATGTATGAGACATATCTAACGTACATAATATTACACAAACATCTTGTATGTATATACTTTCACACATCGCACATAAACATGTCTCACATAGGTATCTTAGCATCACATCATACCATACAAACACATTTGACATCACATCACATCACATCACCTAAGTATATTGACATCACGTAATTCCACATCAGCACCTCAAATGCACACAAGATCACATAAACACGTTTTACTTCATGTTTACATAGTAGTATAATATACACAAAATATCTCATAGGTATATTATACCTCACGTCATATATTATATATCACTTAAATACATTACATATACTGTGAGAATTCATATAATCTATCATGTAGATACATACTCTATAAACACATGGGGTTCATTACATTACCTTATATCACATAGTATATCGTATTGTATTTAAATATATCATCACATCATCATGAATAGAATCACATAGTATTACATAAACTCAACACATTTATAGTTAGATTTTCTTAAAGCAACCATTCTTTAAAATACTTGCACTTTAAAATCATACTCCAATAATAATTGACAAAGTTGTATATACAATTTTGATCCCTACAAGGTTACTTTTCATGAATTTCTGCTAATGAAAATTTCATTATTTCGAGAAAGAGTAACAATATAGCAGGGTATTCTCATTCTAAGAGTTTATTGTTTAAAACAAAAATTCTAACACCTACAAAATTACACATTGTTATTTTATGACCACTCAAACAACTACATAAGTCCATTTAGCCATACTGTGTTAAATAAAATAAAAAAACTTAGATAGTCAAACATGATCACTTAACTTGATGACAGTTTATTTCAAGCTCATCGCTTATTTCATAATCTTGATTGGTTCTAAGCTTTTCAAGGTTATTCTCAATCTATATCGATATTTCTAATTTAACTCAAGGCCAATCTTAAAATTTTCACTTAGTGATACTTTCTTTCACAGATCAAAGTTCAGTCATGCTAGCAATATACTTTATAAGACTCATAATTAAAGCCAACTAACTTTCGTAATTGTCTAATCCAAATGCAAATATATGCATATGAGTGTTACTAGCCAAATTTACTATGGACTATACAATCCTACTTTTTTCATTACTTGTTCAACAGTGTTCTTACATGCACACTTGCCTCGTATAAGATTTACTCGTTAACTCTGAGGTATGCTCAGCTATTCCATATAAGACTTGCAACTTAGATTTGCTCACATAAAACCTACGACTTAATTTTGCCCATATCAGACCTACTCACTAGCTCTGATATCAACTTGTCACACTCTAAATTTTCATATCGTAGAATATTCGAAGTTACGAGACTAGACAAAATAATCCGATAACCAAACACTCTTGCTTTAAAATCATAAAATTTATCTTAGTGTTGGATCGCTTAAACTAAACTTATTACAAGACTTAAACTTACAATATTAAATTATTAAAATCATCCCAGATTCTTCTAGAGTTCTTTAAAGCCCTCAAGTAAGATGACGGTTTTCTCCAAGTATACATCTAAAATATTTTTCATAAAATAGGGTGAGCTATGAAGTTTAGAAGCAGTGTAATATCTAACAACTCAATAAGTTTGAATTAAAAAAAAATCATAAGATAATAGAACAGTTATGAGATAGCTAAAAAAAAATAGTTATAGCATTATAAAATAGTTTGTAAATTCCTCATATCTACATATTCTAAAATAATTTTGAGTTGTAATATTGAATTTCTATACGTACTCCACAAGGCTGGGAGACACGGCATATCAATTTTTAATTATATGATCTCCACAAGGCCGAGACACACGACTCATCAATATTAATTATATGCCATTCATAAGGCTGAGACATACGGCTCACCAATATTAATTATGTGCCCTCCACAAGGCCGGGACACACGGCTCAACAATTTTAGTTATTCAGTTTTAATATTACAACTCACAAAATCAAGTTTGAAAATGTTTACAAAGCTATCTCATGTTCGAAACAATACATTTTTTCAGATAATCATAAGACAGTTCTAAATATAGAATAAAATCATGCTTTACATATCATATTATTTTTTAACAGTTTAAAATATATAATTTGAACAAAATATCATATTGAAATTATTGGATCAGTACTCCGTACCTGATCATTTTAGTGTTCAAGTAGTTTACAAAATGCTTCCTCGAGTTTCGTACAATTCTCAATTTGGTGTGATTTAGAGTAGATTTGGACTATGAACTCAACTTTTTCTCTTATTTTCTCTCACTTTCTCACCTCCCAAACACTCTTTCTCTCTCTCTCTATATCTGCCCTAGTACAAATTAGGGCTTGTATCTACAGATATTGTGTCTTTTATAGACATGCAATGCATGGCTAGGGTTCCCACATGTGTGACAATTCTTTCCAAGTGTAAGACAAGTGTCATAGGGGTCAAAGTGCAAATATTAAAAGTTTAATATTTCTCATACAAGTATTCTTATAATTTCTAACCCATAATCTTATTGAAAATAATTATGATCTACCTTAATTACACTTTTGCATATTATTCACATTTATTTAGTTACTCCAAATAATTGTTATCACAAATAATTCAAACTTCATAACAATAATTTTTGTCTATTTTAACAAAATTCTCTATTCTCAATTTTTGTGCTTACACGGATAATATAGAATTTGAAAATACCAAGTGTTACAGGAGGTGACAGAGACTACAATGGAAGCAAGAAAGAATGGCAATTTGATTTATTGTGTTCTTCTTGTTCTCTTATGTTTCAAATCCAAAATTTTCAAATTCTAAAATTTGAATTTACGAGGTATTTCAAAGTCGTCGAAGACAGAAACTAACAGGCGTTAACCAAGGTTGATGTCAATTAGGTGGCATTGACATGGCAAACTCACTGATAGTTTGCTGGAATGGCGTGTTGTGATTGGTGAGGAGCACCGCTTAGTAGGTGTGACGTGGTATTCTAAGAGCACTGAATAATTTCTTATAAGAGTGACAATGCCGCACATGTTCACCCTTCCCCCAAACATTTCGTTCACCAGTTCTCTCTCTCTTTCTCTCTCTCGGTTAAAAGACGAAGAAATTGGCCCACTCCAAATAGCTTATTACTGTTCAAAAAACCCTATGGAGGAGGAACAACTTTTCTTGGTAGTCGTAGTAGGTCTATAAATAAAACTAACTCTTACAAATATCAACGCTCTCTCCACCTATTAGATGCTTGAACTCTGGCTTTCACCGAATTTTCATTGGAGACTGTGGAGATGTAACAATTAGACTACTATGATGATCCCACCTCTTGGGGATTATTGCGGTTGCTCGAAGTTAACAGCCCAAATTCTTGTATTATTTTATGCATTTATAATGTATTGCATGTAAAGGTTAAGTGTGATTAATTAGGACTAAATATGATTAATTTAAAAAATTGGTATTAATCAGAGATAAGCATCATTAGCTAATAGCATAGGTTAATTAAGCTAATCTTGATTAATTACTTCTAATCACACTTAATTAGTATATAGATGACTCATCACCTAGTAGCATGAGGGGGTGCCATCTCATGAACAGAGACACCCCATGAGCCTTCATAGTAGGACATGTGTCCCACTTAGTCAATAGCTGCACATATTGCAAGACTTTGTATCGATGCGGGTATATCTCTTGAGCACTCCATTGAATAGAGAGAGAGAGAGAGAGAGGGAGAGAAAGAGAGAGATATGAACGGAGAGATTGACTGAAATTTGTAGAACAACCCATTATCTCCGAAAAACACTCTTGTTCACCCATTTACTACCCCTTGTATGTATTATAGAGAGAGGTATGTATGTTTGGCCAAAGAGAGAGAAAAAAAGTGAAAGAGAAAGTCAAGGAAATTCTAAAATAATTCGCACAAGCTTGGAACCAAGGCAGACCATACACTATAAGACAAGAGAGCTTTTGCCGCAAAAACTTTTTGCCACAGTGCAAATGCCGTAGCAAAAAACCCTATTTTTTATGGCAAATAATGTGTTTTTGTGACGGAGTATTTGTGACGGCATTAACCACGTCTCAAATACTTTGCAATAAAACTACGTCGTTTTCCTGCTATTTGCCCTAATTTTTTTTAGGGTACAAGGCTTTTGGCAGTACCATTCCCCCTAATTTGCCCTAATCCCTCTCTCTCTCTCTCTCTCTTACTCAAGAGTCTTCCTCATTCTCTATATCTTTCTCTCCCTCACTTTTTCTCTTCGTTGCCACTGCCACCACCACCGAACGTGACTCAAAATCTACCACCAAACGCACTTCTTTAGGTATGCTCTTTTTTATTTTATTTTTTTGAATTATTTTGCTATTTTTTTTATATATATTTTCCCTTTTCTGTTTTTTTTTTATTACTTTTTGCTCATGTGGTAAGAGGGGTGGGGCTAGTGGATGGCAATTGAAGTGTTGTGCTGGGATGAGGAAGTAAGGGGTGGCTGCTAGAGGTGGGGAGGGGGGGTGAGGGAGGGCTGTTTGTGTTAAATCTTATGTGTTGTAATTTGTGAATGATTTCCAAACTCTAGTAGGGTTCTAATGGTACCCTGTAACTACATAAAGATTTGTGAGTGTGCACACTCAAATTGAGCAAATGGTTCAGGAAAAAAAAAAGGAAAACAGAAATAAGATTGCAACCCTCTGTAACTCCCTCCCCCTTTAACACTGACTCCTCTTCTCATTAAATCTAACGTCTAGTTTTAATTAAAATTTCTTGTGTTCTAATTATTTCCCTCCCCTTTTCTCACAAGTGTGATTTTATCTTTGTTTCTCTTTTAACGTCCTCTTAATTTTGATCTTAGTGAGTTGAGATTTGGCTTTTCCATACAATGTTGAAGTGCAACAGTTCAAAAAATTTTATGGTTTTATCTTTGTTTCTATTTTAACCGTCCTACTAATTTTGATAGGAATGAGTTGAGATTTGACTTTTGCGTACAAAGTTCAAGTGGAATAGTTATCAAGGATGGACTGGCTTCGGAAGCAAAGGCTGGAAATGGATCTCCAACATTATCAATGACAAGTGTGAGGATATTATTTGTTGTAACTTGAACTAGGTTTGATGATCGAAAATTTAAGAAATTAGATTGGTTTTACATAGTTCTATGATCTATCTTGGTGAGTAAATTTTATCTGATAAAGGACTTACCACTGCAGTCTAAGAGTGGTTTCAGCACATGATAGGTATCTATCTTGTTACTGCCTAGTGCTTGTTGGCTAGGATATTATTAATCTTAATGTGACTAATGGTAACATTTTTGGCTTAGGAAGTTGATTTATTGAGTCAATTAGTGGTCATGCTTCTCTTTTTTCAGTTGATTTAAAACAAATAAATAACGTACAATTTCTCATCTATTTATTTTATAGGAAAAGGTATTCTTATCTTGTAATTAGAATAAAGTAGCTATGACTAGCCAATTAAGGAAAAGCTAAGCAAAACTCAGCCACTAGCTAGAAGTATTTTGATTTCATACATGGTTATTTTAAGTACTAGTATTAAACAAGACTTGTTCATATGCTGTTTTTATGTTATTTTTAGGGCTGGGAAAGCAAACCCATAAATATCAAACTGCCCACGTCCACCCATGTTTAATGGGTATGGGGTCCAGCAATTATAATAAACAGGTTCTTATTGGGATAGTAACAAAATACTTACTCATAAATGGGCTTAAATGGGTTCATCTATTAGACTCATTACACACCTAATTAAAGAAACCCAAGGAAACCCAAACAAATCGAAACCTAACCCTCTTTGTATTCCCGACTAGGGTTTTTGGAAGTTCTCTCGCCTCTCTCTCTCTCTCTCTCTCTCTCTCTCTCTCTCTTTGTGCAGATTGTTGCAGAACAATAATATCTCCGGCGAAATCCCACCAGAACTCGGTGCTCTTCCGAATCTTCAGACCTTGCTAGGAGTCCTTCTGGTAATTAATTCCTACTAAACATTTGTGCTGAAAAGGTTCGGATAACTCTTCAAATTCTTACTCGCGCTGTGTAGATCAGTTGCCAATTATCTACCGAACTGTAAGTGAGGAATATAATGAGAGAGTGCTGCCTTCAATAATTGATGTGACATTGAAAGCGTATTTGCACAATACAATGCAAGCCAGTTGATCACTCAAACAGAGGTTAGTTACCCAGCCATTTTTCAACTCTAATTACACAATTTTCATCTTATGTACTATAATGTGACTGTTCATCTACGCTTAGATGGACATACATATACATATTTAGTAAGTATTGTCCATTTGAATTTGAAATGTCTCAGCATTGTCTATTTGACACACACATGCCATATGCCTTTTCCTATTTTGTTATCATGAATTAACTGAAGTGGATCCTGTCTAGATCATAGAGTCAAGTTGAGTGGAATCCGAGTTTCTAAGACCCGTTCTAGTTTGTTCTTAATATATTTTTTTCATATCTGCCTTGTTTTACAACTTTGGAGTATTTGATGATCATGACAAATGCAAACAATTTGCATTTTCAGAGAAGTTATGGGGTTTTCCGAGGTTTACTAGTGATTGCCCTACTGGGTACTAGAAATCTCTCTTAAGGAACTATTTTAGATCAGAACCACTCTGTTTGGGGGTTACCAAAACAAGTTTCTTGTTTTTGTTCTCATTTCTTTTCACTTGTGCATGCAAGAAACAAGTTATTCTGTTTTTGTTTTTGAAAAAGAACAAAAAAATGGAAGCATGTTTCCTGTTTTTAATTGTCAAAAAAATGGGTATCAATTTAGTGGACAGAACCTCAAGTATTTTGCTCACAGCCTCCACCAGAAGTATGTTACTGATTTGCCCATTGCTGGTAAAATCTGTATTTCTGTGTATAATTAAAAGTTATTTGAATAGAAAGCCAGATTATTTAACAAACAAAGTTGTTCTCCTTTTATTCATATGTACAAAATCCAAGCTTGTCAACTATGCACAATGCCATGTAACTCAACCAGAAGACTTCTTCAGTCCATTCTATTACTGCCTTGTGTTCTTCTTGGCCAAAACCTAATCTTGATTGTCAATAATGATAAAAATCTTGTTCATGGAGATTTGAGAGACAATTCACAATTATCTTTAGATTGTCCATAAGAAGTATGTTTATCAGATGATTACATTTTTTAATCCAAGGATAGAATAATTTCCTCAACATTTGCAAACATGATTGTTGTTTGTAGGCTGTTAGTTGGGAAATTTGGAAAGTATTGACTAACAGAGCCGCTACATTCAACATTGCACTGGAAGATGTGTCAATCCTAAGCATAAATTTTGGGAAGTAGTTTACGGCTGCAATTGATGCAAAACAAATAGCTGCACAAGAAGCTGAGAAGGCTAAGCTTGTAGTGGAGAAAGCTGAGCAGGACAATAAAAGTGCTATTATAAGAGCACAGGTGCGAGAAATGATTTTTAGTTTCATCTTTTTTTGGATAAAGTTATCTCCTATTCTCTTAAATGTCTTATTTATGGCCTTTTTTTCATTTATATATTTTCCTTTTAAGTTAGTTGTTTATATACATTTTACTTGTGATAAAGGAGCAAGATGGGGGAAACTAGAGATGCTCATGTGGAGCAAAACTCTTCTGCTACTTCAAAACGTGGTAGGAGGTCCACTTCTATAGTATGGGATGAATTTATAAAGTTACCTCTTAGTGTTGACGGAAGACAAAGGCTAAGTGTAGTAAGTGTGAGCAAGTGTACATTGCAGTAACAAAATCAGGCACCACAAATTTACTCCGTCATAGTAGTGTTTGCCCTAAAAGAAAATCCCATGATCCCCATCCTTCCATTGAATTTGATCAAAACATTTATTGTGAGAAAATGGCAACTTCAATAATTAAGCACAACTACCCTTTTATATTTGTGGAACATGAAGGAATTAGGGATTTGCATTATTTTTTAAATCTAAATGTAAAATCCATCACAAGAAACAGTACAAAGTCTGATGTCTTAAACGTATATGGAAGAGAGAAGGAGAATTTAAAAAATGTGTTGGAATCAATTCCAAGTAGGATATGCTTAACATCAGACTTATGGTCCTCTATTACAACGGATGAATATTTGGCTCTTACAGCTCATTATATTGATGAAAATTGGGTATTGTAAAAAAAGATCTTCAATTTTCGTCATGTGCCTCCTCCACATAATGGTCCAATTTTGGCTGAAAGAGTAATTCATTTGTTGAAAGAGTGGGAAATTGATAAAAAAAAAAGTTTTTAGCCTCACATTGGATAATGTATCATACAGTGACGGGTTAGTGGATGTCCTGGAGCAGCATCTCCATTTAACGGATACTTTATTATGCAATGATGAATTTTTTCATATACTCTGTAGTGCACATATTTTGAACATAATTGTACAAGCAGGATTGAAAGTGATTGATGCTCCTATATTTAATATTTGAGAGAGTGTAAAATATGCCGGAGGTTCATAAGGGAGGAAAATCAAGTTTGCAGAATGCATCTCTCAATTATCTTCGAGATGTAGTAAAAAGATTAGACAAGATGTCCCCACAAGATGGAACTCGATGTATCTCGTGCTTGAATCTTCCCTTATGCATCGTCGTGCATTTTATCAGTTGTAGTTAATTGACACGAACTTCAAAACATGCCCATCAGAAGAAGAGTGGCTTAGGGTAGAAAGAATAGCAAGATTTTTAAAATCCTTTTATGATATTACCACTCCTTTCTTAGGATCTAAGAATCCTAAAGCAAATTTGCACTTTCATGAGGTGTGGAAGATATAGTTACTTATTGTGGAAGAGATGCAAAACCCAAATGATGTGATAAGTTCCATGGCGAGAAAAATGAAAGGAAAATTTGATAAGTATTGGGAGTGTTATAGTATGGTGTTATCTTTTGCAGTAGTACTGGATCCACGTTATAAGCTACAATTTGTGAAATTTTGTTTCAAAAAACTTAATCTTGTGACATACTTAGAAAGGGTGAAAACTATTTGTGAGAGGTTGTATTTGCTTTTTGAAGAGTATTTGTGCCATGCTCCTAGTTCTACATCCAATGCGTCATCAATAACATGTGATACAAGTGGGGGTAATGAAGAGGGCATACTTGATGAAATGGAAGTAAGAGAGTCATTAATTAATTACAATAATAATGCTACCCCTTTATAGTTAATATTCTAATCCATTGAATGTAAAATTTATGTAGGAGTTTGATTTATTTGAGAGTCAGCAATATGGGCGGCATAGAATTAAGTTGTAGTTGGATTTATACTTGAAAGAGCCTAGACTTGACCAAAAACAAAATGTAGATTTGGACATCCTTAGCTATTGGAATGCAAATAGTATCTGGTATCCACAACTCTCTTTAATGGCACGCGATATATTGAGCATTCCTATCACCACTGTTGCTTCAGAGTTGGCTTTTAAGATTGGAGGCCGAATTATTGATAAATGTCGCTCTTCGATCATGCCAAAGAATATAGAGGCATTATTATGCACTAAAGACTAGTTATACAGTTCAGGAGGTAAGCAAATAGAGTTAAATTTTGTTGAGATTATTTATTCGTGTAATTTAAATCAAATTGAATTTCTTTCTAATCTACTTTTTCTCTATTTTTTTTTATTGTTGAATATAGTATCAGAAGTTTTAGATGAAGACGAAGAACTTGTGTATGATTTTGAAACTATAGTTGCAGGACTTTGAAAGGTACTATGATGACCATTTTGAAATTATGTTATGAGTAATTGTTTGCCCAATAATCTGAATTGTGTTATTTACTGAACCATTTATGAACTTCTAACCATAATTACATAAGTTTGGAGTGGAGAGACAGAGGACACTTTCATTGCTAATCTCTTTGTGGGTTTGGCAACGGTAACTATAGTTTGGAGTCTAAGATTACGACATCAATAGGAACTTTTCTGTCAACTTTTTCATATTGAAGGGGCACAGAGTATGCTTTGAATATTTGAATATAGTGTATTACCAGTAAGAGGCAACACTTGTGTCAGCTATGGAAAATCTAGGCAGGTCACATTGGGATATGACTAAGAGGCCTACATACATATATACATACATATATACTTATCAATATATATATATATATATATAGATTAACAATTAATTTTGTTTTAGGTAAAATTTTAATTGGTGTTTATAGATCTATTGAAAATTTGTGTATAGTTTGTTTATTTCATTTAGTTTTCACTTTTCAGTATGCATTAGCATGCTCTCTTGACGCAGATTTTTCAGATGTGTCATGGAACTTGGTTTCTAAGTCAAATGCTTTGCTTGGTCATTTTTTTCTTTAATTAAATTCAAAGTAGGACTCACTTAGCTTATGTGCTAGTCCTCATGCTTTGCTTGGTCATATTTTTTTAATTTGTATCAGTGAAAAGGGTTTATAGTATGATGCATCTCCAATAACAATACATTCTTTTGCTCTTTGTTATCATATTGTAGCTAATACATCTGCTCACAGATTCCTCCCCCTTTTCATGTTTAGGTAATATATCTACTCACAATGGTTATACCACCGACAATGTTTCTGAATGCGACTTCCTTCGAACTGAGGGAGACCCACAGCTGCAGGTTACGTTATCAAAGAAGCAGTAGCTCTTACTAGAAGTGTGGTTAGTTGATGTTTATGTTGGTGCTAGATCATTTTTATGCCAACAGCTTCTTCAAAACTGGCTTGGTTTAAACTGCTAGAAAGTTTTGTGATGAGTACTAAAACAATGAACTGAGAATCTTTTTGAAGGTAGAGGATGTTTTCTTATCCCTTAATCAAAAAATGCATTACTGATTGATAATGAAATGATTGAGTCCTTGTAATAGCTAGCATTTCTCCCTCCATTGCTTCTAGGATCTAGTGTGAACCTGCTACCTTATTTTGTTTACCAAGAGTTAGGGTTAGGAGAGTTGAAACCTACTAGAATCACTCTACAATTAGCTGATTAGTCGATTAAGATTCCTAGGAGCATGGTGGGAGATGTGCTTATCCAGATGGATAAATTCTACTTCCTGGTTGATTTTGTAGTGTTAGACACCGTGGGAAACTCAAATGATCATTCTCCAATCTCTGTCATTTTAGGTCGTCCCTTCCTAGCAACATCCAATGCTATTATTCGTTTTAGGGGCAGAGAGTTGAACGTATCTTTCGAAAACATGATTGTAGATATGAACATCTTCCACGCGGGTGAGAAACTAGAAGAGTGTAAAGACATTATAGAGATTAGCATGATAGATATTCTAGTACAAGAACATTTAAATAGAGAATTCTTGACAAATCCACTTGAGAGAGCCTTAATTCGGAATGAGCGGATAGAGTGTCTAGAAGAAACAATGATAAATGAGGAAGCAACAGAGTGCGTTCCTGCTATGTCGGTGAGTTATTGGACCCAATGTGTTGAGCCATTAGGGCTCAGTGCTTGTAAACCTAAACCATCATAAGTGGAAGCTCCTATTCCAGAGCGAAAACCAATGCCATCTACTCTTAAATAATTATTTTTAGGTGATGGTAAATCTTACCCAGTAGTGATATCCTTTAGCCTATCCGAAGGCCTAGAAGATCGATTGAAGAAAGTGCTTTTAAAGCACCGCAAAGCCCTAGGGTGGTCAATTGCTGATTTACATGGTATTAGCCCATTAGTTTACACACATTGCATATACGTAGAGGAAGAGGCTAAACCAGCTCGCCAAATGCAAAGACGATTGAACCCTAATATGAAAGAAGTAGTTAGAGGAGAAGTGTTAAAACTTGTTAATGCGGGTATTAATTACCCAATACCAGACTCTAGGTGGGTGAGCCCTACTCAAGTGGTCCCTAAAACGTCTGGAGTAACAGTGGTGAAAAATTACAAAGATGAATTAGTACCATTTAGGATCCAGACAAGATGGCGCATGTGCATCGACTATAGACGTCTTAACGCCGTCACCATCAAAGACCACTTTCCATTACCATTCCTTGATCAAGTCATAGAGAGGGTGTCGGGTAGAGCTTATTATTGTTTTTTGGATGGGTACTCGGGCTATAATAAAATTGAAATAACCCCAGAAGATCAAGATAAAACTACCTTTACTTGTCCTTGTGGCACATATGCTTATAGAAGAATGTCTTTCGGCTTATGCAATGCACCGGCCACTTTCCAAAGATGCATGATGAGCTTATTTAGTGACATGGTAGAAAGAATCTTGGAAGTCTTTATGGATGATTTTTCTGTCTATGGGAATACCTATGACCAGTGCCTAGAAAATTTGGAAAAAGTTTTGTAAAGATGTAAGGAGACTAATTTGGTCCTTAAGTAGGAGAAGTGTCATTTTATGGTGACACGAGGGATAGTGTTAGGACACATAATTTCTAATAAGGGGATAGAAGTTGACAAAGCTAAAATTGACCTTATTCAAAACCTTCCACTCCCTATAAATGTTAAAGATGTCCGTTCATTTTTAGGGCACACCAGGTTTTATCAGCGATTTAATTCCAGGTTTTAGCGCTATTTCTTGTCCTATGCGCCACTTGTTATCTACGGATGTGCCATTTAAATGGACACCTCATTGCCAACAAGCTTTTGACAAGCTAAAATGGCTCTTGACCAATGCACCCATTATGCAAGCCCCCAATTGGTCTTTACCTTTTGAACTCATGTGTGACGCAAGTGACTTCGCCATAGGGGCAGTCCTTGGTTAAAGAAAGGACAAGAAACCATATGTCATCTATTATGCTAGTAAAACTTTAAATGACGCGCAAATGAACCACATTACCATCGAGAAAGAGCTTCTTGCTGTAGTCTTTTACTTGACAAGTTTAGATCCTACTTAGTCGGCTCACTTGTCATAGTTTATACTGATCATACCGCACTTAAGTACTTGCTCACCAAGCCAGACGCTAAACCACGACTAATTCGTTGGATTCTATTCCTTCAGGAGTTTCATATAGAAATTATGGACAAAAAGGGGGTAGAAAAAGTGGTAGTTGATCACTTGTCTCGCCTTCCCGTAGATGGCAGAGACCAAGACAAATCTCCCATTTCTAAATTTTCCTGATGAACAATTTTTCTCTATCTAGTCTGTTACTCATACTAGTACCCCTTGGTTTACAAATATAGCTAATTACTTGGCTTCAGGTAAGATTCCATCTCAATGGTCATCTAATGATAAAAAGAAATTTTTTCAAAACATTAGAGTTTTCATGTGGGACGACCCATACCTTTACAAATATTGCTCGGATCAGGTGATTTGTCATTGTGTACCAGACAATGAATTTCAATCAATAATTAATTTTTGTCATTCATATGCTTGTGATGGGCATTTCTCTACCAAGAAAACAATTGCTAAAGTCCTTCAATGTGAATTTTATTAGCCGACTATGTTTAGAGATGTCCATACATTTCGCACTGCTTGTGATAGATGTCAAAGAGTAGGTACTCTTACTAGAAGAAATATGATGCCCTTGAATCCCATAATTATCATAGAAATATTTGATTGTTAGGGCATCGACTTTATGGGGCCATTTTCTAGTTCTTTCAGGCATTTATACATTTCAGTTGGTATTGATTATGTATTTAAGTGGGTAGAGGCAATAGCATCCCTTACAAATGATCACCCAATGGTGATTAAATTTCTAAAAGAAAATATCTTTTCAAGATTTAGGATACCGCGTGTTATTATAAGTGATGGTGGCACCCACTTCTGTAATAGACCCGTTGGGGTCTTGATGTGTCAATATGGAGTACGACACAAAGTCAGAACGCCCTACCACCCACAAACCAGTGGCCAAGTAGAACTCGCCAATAGGGAAATTAAGCATATCTTAGAAAAAATTGTGCACCCCAACTGCAAGGATTGGTCCTTAAGATTGGTGGATACACTCTGGGTATACCAGACTGCATATAAAACACAGTTGGGCATGTCACCTTATAGGCTCGTTTATGGCAAAGCTTGCCATTTACTCGTTCAGGTTTAACACAAAGCCTACTGGGCCATTAGACAAATGAATGAAAACCCTGATGACGTTGGACATCATTGAAAACTTCAACTCTCAGAGTTGGATGAACTACGTAATGATGCGTATGAAAATGCACGAATTTCTAAAGTGAAGATGAAAGTTCTTCATGATCAACATATTTCTCAAAAATCTTTTGAAGTTGGTTAAAAGGTCCTTTTGTACAACATTCGGTTACATTTATTTCCTGGAAAGTTGCGTAGTTAATGGCCGGGACCTTATATAGTGAAGACAGTCCACGAGAATGCAGCTATTGAAATTCGAAACCCTACGAATGACAATCAATTCATAGTTAATGGTCATCGTCTAAAACACTATGTCAAAAATTTTGTGGCAAAAATAGAGACATTAGTTTTGTTGTATTTTAAGGATCTCTAGTGTCCAGTGTGCCCTTCATCACTTAAGTTTGCGTCTTTCGTCTTTTCTTTTTCTTTCATTGAGGTCAATGTGCCTAACTAAGTTGGGGGGGGGGGGGGGGGGGGGGATCAAAGATTTTATGATGAATTGCATACTTTTAAAAATAAAAATAAAAAATTTGTCCGTCCAGGCACCTTTCTACACTTCGAATTTTTTTTACTAGTTTGGGAAACAAGCCACTGGCCATTTGAACGCCATTCAGGACCCATCCGGATGGCATTCCATACTTAGAAAATTTTTGAACGGTTTGTGCACGGCTACTGGCCGTCCGAACGCCTCCCTTGACTTAGAAAAAATTTTAGGTTCGAGTTGCAAGGCTACTGGCCGTTCGGACGCCCTTCATGCCTTAGAAAATTTTTTAAGTTGGTTTAGACGACGTCACTGGCCATCTGGATGCCCGTTCGGAAGCCTTTACCCCTTTCGGATGCCCTTATGGGGCCGTCCAGACGCTTGCTCCTCGTTCGGATGCCCTTATGGGACCGTTCGGACGCATTATTTTAAGTTGAATGGCACCGTTTTGGACCCCATCCAAACGCCCTCTACGAGCCATCCGGACACCCCTCTGCTTTTATAAAAGGGCCTAGTTTCTTCGTTTTGTCTCATTCGCACACCCAAAAAATTTCTATTTAAGAGAGAGAGGGAGCGTCTGGACGAAGCGACGAAGTCCTTCTAGTTTGAAGAGTTGTGACCCTTCAACTTTCTGCCTTTTCATCTTCCAAGGTAACAAACACACCCTCTCATGTTCCTTTGTGAATCGTTTTCGTTCATATTTATGCTTACATGGGATTGAGATTGTGCTGTAATTGTGATTGTGTGGTGGTGTTTATTACGTTTCGTTTTGTGAAGTTATATTGATGGCACCAAAAGGGAGTAAGAAATCTGCTAAAAAGTCTTTGGCCATAGAACCCTTTGAACTCGATTATTCTTTAGACTATGACTCTGAAATTTTTACGAGTCACCAAGCCTATTTAGACTTTAGGAAAACTTGGGCGAGCAAAGCCGCAGCCGTTGAGAGAAACATAGAATTATGGAATTTTGAGGATGGTTTTGCCTTAGAAGCCGAGTTTGAAAGGCAGGGTTGGAATAAACTAGCCGCTTATAGGGGGGAATATATTTTAACCCTTTGTGCTAAACTTATGACTAACATCCTAGTGGTCGACAAAACTGAGGGTCAAGAGAGGCTGGTGGCTTGGGTGAGAGGGAGAGATATAGTGATTACCCCGGCCATTTTTTGTCGTCATTATGGGCTTAGGCATGAGCCTAATGTCGAGTTTTGCCATGGGATTGGGATTTTAAGCCTCACTGAGATGGCACGGGAGATTTTAGTAGATGATCAGCCCTGGGTTGAGGAGAAGACCTAGTGTGAAAAAAAAGTTTTTAAAAATGAGGTACCTTCCATTGTTCCTTTTCTAATGCCAAAGTCTGTTACCCCAAGCTCGTTGTGCCCAGGTCAGCCTACCCCGAGCCTAGTTAATGTGGGCTATTGGAACCCAAAAAACCATAAACTTGCTTAGGTATATGTTCCTCCAGCTCTATCATGATGCCACCAATATCACCCAAGGGGATAGCATTCCATTTGTGTGTATGCTTACTTCCCTGATCCTAGAGTTTGGAGTCAACCTACCTTCGTTCTTTTCAAGACAATCTTCAATGAGTGCCATCAATATGACTTCTATTTACAAGTCAGAAGCACAGTATAGGAGCCATAAGTAGAAAAGGGCCAAGGAAGACAAAGAAGAGGGTGAGGGAGGAACATCGGCTGAGGGAAGTGGCCTTGCTGGGTAGCCTTCATTGGACAATGTGATAGAGATGTTGGAATTGCAGGCACTAACGCAACAACACCACACTCAACTTTTGGAGGCCCACACCAACGCTTTTGGGACTTTTCAGACGGAGGTTTATGGCAAGTTTGATAGGATTAACAAGGAGCAGAAGTAGCATAGCCAGGCTATTGAGGAGTTGCAGAGACAGATATCTCGTTCAATTAGGGATCCATCCACTGATATGTAGTAGATAGCAGTTGTTAGAGTTTAGTGATCGCTCCCTAAAAGGATGATACTTCACCGCAAGTGCACGGCCACGATGTAGTAATAATTTCTCGTATGTACGAGGTCGATCCCACAAGGAAGATGGTGTACATAAATAGGAAAACTTACCGTAGATCAAAAATCTTAGGAAAAACACTTCAATAAACAAAAGCTAATTTTAGGTTGAGAAAAGGTTTGTTATCTAATTTAAACTAAAAAATAAGAAAAAAGTCATGGGGTCAATCGATCTAATCAATTGCGTCTCTTGAAATTTCGAAAGAGATAATTTAATAACTCAAGTCCTTCGACTACGTCGCGAGTCTCGGATTCGAAAGATTTAGCGATGAAAACAAGTGTTCTTCAAAACTTCAACCTCTAGAATAAATCGGGTTGTTAGAATCAAGGACAAGTACCATCGATTCGTGCAGCGTATATGTTGAATATATGTTCACGCATAAACTTTACCGAACATAATCAAATGTCCATGTTTTGATGGTTTCTAGAACGAAGAAGAAAAAGAAAGAAAACTAGAAAATTTAACTTTGAAACCAAAAGCATACCTCCTTCGTTCATCCAAAATCTTCAATTAATCTTCACAATTGATCCCAAGATGAAATCTAGCTATTCATCATAATCATAGATATGCAAAGTTGTATTGAAAATATATTGAAAGACTGAGTAATCTGATTACAGGAATTGAAAGTTGAATGAAAACTCTGAATAAAACTACTATAATATACTCCTTAAACTACTCCTAAAACCCTAAAAAAACGTCAACCCTAATATTAACCTCCTAATAATAACAATAATCCCAGCTTATATAAGCACCAAAAATAATAGGAAGCTCCGCCGCACCGTTCAAACAGCCTGGCCCATCGTTTGAACGCCTAATTAATAGTTCGAACAGTCTTCTAACGCTCTTCGGATAGCTTTTGTGCTCTCTGAATCTATCGAATGCACTTTGAACCTGATTTTGACGTGATACCGTTCGACGTACCGTTCGAACGCTTCTGTATACCGTTCGAACGCCCTTGAGTACCATTCGAATGCCTTTCGAACGCCTAAGCTGTCTCAGTGCGAATTAAACCCTTTTTAGCTAGGATTTCTGAAAATAAACAAAAAGCTAAGTTAGTGATGAATTAAGAATAAAATAATACAATTAAACATAATATAAAACTAACAATTAGCTAATTAAGACATGTAGATTGCACTTTTAGAGTTCAATCATTTAGATCATTCGCATTCATGATTATTGTATAATTGATCTAGAACTCTTGGTTTTTATATTTTCTTTATGCTATGCTTGTGTTGAAGAGTTTAGATTGTGTGTCACGCTGTGGCGGTCTAAACCTCTATTTTGACTGGAACTATTTATTTTTTTATTATTATTTACGTTAGTTTAATGGAGTACTGTTTATCTTAATTTATGTTATGTCATGCATTTTCTTTATTTTATTTTGTTTTATTTATTGTTATGAGTTTGTCTTAAGAACAGGCCAAACAAAGTATTTTTGAGAACTATGTCATTTAGAGAGAGTAAGAACAGATCACAACAGGGAATCAAACGGTTTGCTAACTCTCGGGAGAGGGATATCTACATAAATTCGTTTCAGGGCCAACAAGTGTTAATTGAACGCCGAGTGCAACTCTTTAGATTTTTCTAATAGATTTTTAAAATCTATATTCATACAACGGGGTTGCTTTCGAATGTTAAAGAGAGAAGGTTCGGTGAATATTGACATGGTGTGAGACTGTTATACCTATTCGAGTATGTCTGAGACACCCGAGCTCTCCATTCAATTCAAAGTAAGAGGACAGGCGATCACTATTGCGGCGGATGATATTTGTGAACTTCTAACTTTGCCATGGGTTCCGAGGCTTGATTTTGAGTTGTTTGAAGGAAATTCACCCCCTATTGATGTGCTTTGTGCTGAACTACGGAAAATACCAATAGTGGGTCATCATTCCATCATACCCATGTCATCTTTAAAAAGGGAGTACCGGCTGTTGAATTTGATCATTTTCTCGAATATTATCCCTGAAGTGGATTCAGGTGTTTTTGTGGATCACTATAGGTGTTTTTGGCTTTATATTATTGGTAATGGGTATACTATTGATCTACCTACTCTAATGCTAACTGTTATGGGAGAGGCACGCTATTCATCGACGAGTTAGCCTATGGTTTGTATATTACTCAACTTTTGGAGCAGGTTGGTGTGCCCACGTTGCCTTCGAACACCATTGCACATTCGGGTCATCCGTTATCTAGTTTAGATGCTTTGAGTACCCGAGCACCTCAGCAGAGTGACCTACCCACTTTAGTTCCACGATAGCAATAGCCTGCCATGTCCAATCCTTTAGCAACTATTGAGTTTTTGCAAAGGCAAATCTTCGAGTTGAAGGCCGAGGTGAACTTGCTGAAGAGTCACGCTCCATTGGCCTCGACCTCGGTGGCACCGAAGCATGGTCCTATCCATTTGTCTTAGAGCTCTTGAGAAAACTTGATTTAGTAGTTGTATAGTTAGTTTTTTTAAGGGGATATTTTGTTTTTTTTTTCCCTCTTATTTTGCTTTATTTCTATTTTCTTTGATTATAAAAAAAAAGAAAAAAAAAAGAGAAAAAGAAAAAAAAACTTTGTTATACCTTGCTAACTAGTTACAAGTGTTGCCCATGTCGATTCACATTTGGACACCGCAACTGAGTTGATAAGAGTTGAGTAACATATAGTTCATTGGTCACGGTCGGTATATTCAACACTTTCATTTATGCTTTTATTACTTAGTATTATTAATGTATGGAGTGTTGAAAATGTTTTATTAGAACCACATTTATGTTCATGTCAATACAATATTTGAGTTGAGAATGATTGAAGTCATCCATTGGACTAAACTTGAGCTTAATTGTCGAGTTAACTTCTTATGATGATAAATTACAAGTTTTTATCATGAAAGCATTACAAGAGAGAGATTACATCATTATGCACTGTCTTGTTATATGACATCTTGTGTTAATGATTTTGTGCATTTTTCATCCTTAAATAGTGGATATTGTACCTTGTGAGCTTTAGAGCCAATTTATTTTCTTTTCGGAGTGGATTTACATTTATTTAAGGATATTTCTTTCATTTTCTGTTTTTTCAATAGTTTCATTATACTTTATTTTGATTCATAAGTTATGTAATGATTAAGGTTATTGACACTTATACTCTCTTGAATTTCAAACTTAATATACTTCGGATATGTTTTTAGGTCATTCTATTCTTCTTGGATCCACAATTTCTAGATTCTTTCTCTTGAACCTCTTATATTTCATCATTGATAGAACCAAATCATTGTTGAAATACTTCTTATAAAAGAGATGTGATCTTTGTGCTAGTGAAGAGCTTGAAAAGAAGGAGATGATGTATTTGGGAGGTGAAAAAAAAGAAGAAAGGGAAATGAAAAAAACGAAATATGAAAAAAATGAAAAAAAAGGAAGAAGCAATATCATATGAATTGGGAGGTGAAAGTATGGCTTTAGTGATCATTAGAAGCCTTGAACACAAACGTTTTGAGTAGTTATTCTTTCTCTCTCCATACACTTTTCTTTTTCATACAGACGGTCGTAGTTAATCCGAAGTATACATGAGTTGAAAATTCTTTCGAGTATAAGTTATCCTTGTCAATTTCTTGATTGTCACTTCAACTGTGAGTATTCTTTCATGAAGCTATGTCAAGTCCTATACACTTACGTTTCTATGGGTTTAGTTATGGGATTGCTCTTATTGCTTGACTTATACAATTACTCTTATGATGAGCTTTCCATTGAGAGACCCATGTGTTCACATTTTTGTGAGTGTATGCCTTGTGAGAGTTTGAATCAAAGGTTGAAGGATCTTTGTGCATGATATTGATACACTTGAGTTATATTGCATTGTTAGTACATTATAATGTGCATCTTTCTTGTGACTTTCATATCTTAACCTTGCATGACTCATGATGGAGGTTGAGTTGAAAATTACCTTGAGTAAGTTCTCATATGCCTTAATTGTTCTCTTTATCATTGATTGTTTGAAATGAATAGGTGTTTATGGGTATCATTACTGCAAGCCCTTACGAGACATCACTCGTTCACTAGGGGTAACCTAGGGGTTTAAAGGCTTGTTGCATAGGCTAAATGCATTCGTGAGTTCTATGAAATTAAAGATTATGTTTTTGGTTTTTAGTATTTTGTTAGGGACCAGCAAAAATCTAGTTAGGGCGTGTGATTGTGCTTCAAAAGTGTAGTTATAAGTCCTTAATTAGTACTTTGTTAGCATTAGTTTATAATTATATATGTCTTTTTAGTTATGTTTTGATATTAATTAAGTGTATAATGCTTTATGTAGGTTTTGATTTTAAATGGAATGATTTCGAATACAATTCAATCATAGTTTTCAAAAGGTTGAAATACGCAAAGCTAGAACTTTGGAAGCTCATATCTCTCAAACCAAAAAGGCTATTAAGGCCTACAATATGTTGATTTCATATAACTTTTCGAGATCTACAACTTTCGTCAAGGGACCCAGCCCATCTAAGCACTTGGTAGGAACCGTCCGTACAACTGACGACGGGATTTATAGATTAACTCACTTTTTAGTTAGAGGGAAAGGAAGAGGTAGTAGAATAGACTTAGGAGTTTTATGTTTTGAAAGAGGAGAAGAATTTTAAAATTTTTGGAAGGAAGAATGATCCAACCTTTGGAGGCTACGAATCTTTTCATCTTTTAAGGGAGAATCTTTTAATTTTTAGTTTTAATCTTTAGTTTTCTTTCTTCTTTTTATTGTGAATTCAAGATTATATTTCTTTAATGCAATATTTTTTCTTTCTTTAATTATTATTTCCATTTGTGCAGTCTTTATAATGTTTTTCAGTAGCTAAATTTGTTTTTGGTATGGGTTGAGAAAGTAACTAAGTTGCAGGTAGAGATTTTATATAGTTATTTATTTTTCAAGATTTCAAGATCTTTGATCAAAATTCATTTTTTTGCCCATGAATATCTTCGAAAACAATATTCTTGATCATATCTAGCAGGTATGTAGAAGCTGATTTGTAAGTAGGGATACGTATACCTAGAATTTTTGATAAAAATATTGATTATAATTGTTTACATATTCCTATTAGGAGTACTTTACAAATCTACTGTTCTTGATTAAGCTTCAAACATACTTTGTAGACAGGTTTATAAATTGGTACAGATATGAATGAAACCCTGGTATGAACTCTAGTAAATAATTGAATATCAACTCCAAGAAGGTGATCGAATCTTGAGTTTCTTTAATCCAAACTATCTTGGGAACTTACCTGTAGGCCTATTACAGGATCAAACCCTACTAAGACCTTATTATATTATTTGAATACATCCTTAAAATTAATTTAATTTTATTGCCTGATAATTTAGATAAACCATATCCAATAATTGATTTTTATTTTCTTTTTGGAAGCTGTCATGCACTTTTAATTGATTATGAGTTTGTCATCTTTTCGTTCTGATTGTAGCTCTTGTCAGATTAAGTTTATTCTTATGTTCCCTATGGATCGACCTCAGACTTACCGAGATATTATTATTGCATCGCAACCGCATATTGGCGGATATAAATTGCACTATTCAGGAGCGATCAGTGTCGACATTTCTGGTCCCAAAATTTGGATCTAAGCATTTTGTGAAAAGTTGTTGACACATTTGTTCAGGTGTCAACACCTTCAGCCTTACTAGATACTGATGTTACTCTATAAAAAGGAGTCGACACCTTCAACCTTCCTGAGCGTAGATACTTGTACTTTGTAAAAAAGGTGTTGACACATTCATTCCAAGTGTCGATATTTTTTGACCAGGTGTTGACATATTTATTCAGGCGTTGACACTTTTAACCAAAAACCTACATTTACGAGATAATTTCAAAATCTCTTCACCTTGGTCTTAGAATACTTAGCATTGCTTTAAGCCACATTTATGAGAATTTAAAGTAGTTTCTTAAAGGCTTATATGTTCATGTGTATTTTGTGTTTGCCCCAATTATGTAGGATTACTAAGTGTTTAAAGGCTCGAAGGTTATTTAATCCAAGACTATAGAATTAGCTTAAAGTGCTAAAAACTCAAGGTGAATGACTTAACTTCCATAGTTATATTTCTAAATTGATTCTCACATCAAACATGTTTTATAAAATGATCGTTTAAAATGATTCTTGATAATTATGTTTCATGTGTTAAATATTTCCAAAAGCATATTCTGAGCTCCATGGATATTGAATGACTTTATTATGATTTGTCTTACAATAAAATGCCTATCTCAGAGTCTTGTGGGAGTGGGCTATAATCTGAACTAGTCCTATACATTTACATGAGACAAGTCTCCCCGTTGCCATAGGACAACATTTCCACACTATGAAAATAGTGTGGCTGTTTCATGTTTAAGTCGGCACAGATATGTCTGTTTTTGTTTCCTTCAATCTAATATGACATGTGAGATATGACATCTATTATGTTTCTGAAAATGCGGTATTTGGAAAGCATGTTTTTATCTATTTTATGTGGAATACTAATTACTTCTAATGCATTTTGGAAATGCAAACGATCTCTATCATGCTCTTACTTCTTTTGAAAACGGTATTCATGGTAAAAGCTCACTGATTGTCAAGTTATTTAGTAGGCTGTGAGCTTAACAAACCCTTTAACATCTTTTCAAGTCATTAAGTTCAAGTGGAGACTTAAGGAGCCATAATGCCATAAAAGCTCTCAATTTGCATTATAAATAGAAGAATTTTGTGTGGTTAGCATTTGTGACGCTTGGAACTTGGATAAATGGCCTATCATTTGATATTTTGGTATAATTCTTTATTACATGGAGTATAAGTTGATGTATCTTTTGATGTAACATATTATCTTAGGCGATAAGATAATATTACATGCATGACTTTGGCTATTGTACTTCTTATAATATTTAATCATCTTGTAAGTAGTTTGAATTGGAATGGACTTAGGCACAACTCTGTTATTCAATGACCTCATAGGTTCCAAGTCATTTGAATTATCTATGCTTTCACTGTAATACTAAGTTAATTGTATTAGATCAACTAAATGAATGCAATAATCCAATTGCACTTTTGTCCATTTTGAGTTTGAGGCCTTTGGTAACTTTTGGAATATTAGCTATCGGCCGGTCGTGACACCATATTTGCATAGGGTGGGTTTGGGGTCATGACACGAAACCCTTTATGGTGCTTCAAAATTTTACTCACGTGATATACACAGCAAGTAAGAAGTCCTCTTCCAGTCTTCCTCTTCATCTTCCTCTTCCTCTCGAAAAAGATCACAACGACCCAAAAGGGCCAAAACCATTCTTTTTTATTTTATTTTATGTTTTTGTTGTTCTCAGTCTCTCTCTCAGATTAGATCACGTCCAAGACCCACTCTCTCACAGATCAAACCAAATCACGTCCAAGACCCAAATCCCTTTTCGTTTCTCTCTACAAACAAATCTCAACAGATTTGTTCACAAAATCCTCAAAAACCCACTGTGAAATCTAGAGTTGGGGAAAGATCTAGAATGCATCGCTTATGGTTTGAGCCAAAATCAGATGACCCTATATGGTTTAAAAGTAAACACATGACCTCTTGTGGTCTAGACTTATCTGGAAAATAGATAAAAACATTGAATTTAATGAAAATTTTATCATAGAAGTATTTTTGTCATTTTATCTCCTCAAATTAAAACATTAAAAATATGATTTGACCTTTTTATGCAAAAATAAAGAGTTGTCTTTCGAGGGTATTTTTATTTTATTTCACCAAATTGTCTTTTTAATGTTTCAATTTAGAGATATAAAATGACAAAAATAGTTTTATAACTGAATTTTTGTTAAATTTAACAGTTTCTATATATTTTGTAGATAAGTCCAAACCATAAAAATGGTCATGTGTTCACTTTTAAAGTACAGAACCATCTATTTTTACTCAAACTACAAAAAGGTAAAATGTGATTATCCCAGTTTTAATTAGCCTTGAAACCAGCACTTTCCGACCCTGAGTAGACTAGAGAGTGAGAGACAGAGAGAGGAGCAACCCAAATAAAATAATAAAAAAAAACCCAAAGAAAAGGGAAGGGAGAGCAAACCAAATCTGGGGAGAAAATCGTTGGTTCACTGGGAAGATGAACAGCGGCCATCTGGTTTCAGTACGTACTATATGTAGAAATTTGGAAATCAGTTGTTTGATTGACAATTGCGAACGATTCAAAACGATTTGTATTCAATGCATTTTGATGTGTGAATAAGCCCTAATTTTCCCTATCTTTCTGTACATTCCAAGAGCTGGCTGGTGAAGAAGAACTGGTCCTTGTCAAACGGGTGACGATTGAACCGTGGTTTGATACGATTCTTCCCATTTTGTACTTTGACTAGATTAAAGGAGTTGACCAGACCATTTCTTAGACCTGGTCGATGGTTCAACCAGTTGAACCAGCTAGGACAGTTTAATTTTCAAAACATTATTTGTATTGCAACAGTATAATATATATATATATATATATATATAATTTAAAATTGGACTCTAACCTGAGTTCAAGGTAGAAGTGCATGGCTTGCCATGAACGTTAGTCAACCTTGAACACCCCACTTTCTGATTACCGATGCTTGAATGTTGTGGTGCTCGGCTCAGCTTGGCCCGGCTGGGCTTGGCTAGGCTAGGTTAGGCTAGTCTAAGTACATGATTCTTCCTGTTCTGGCCCATAGGGATCTCGCCCATGGTTTTGGGCATCCTGCTTCATATATATTGTAGGAAAAACTGATGTTGTTGCTGGCAGCCTGGCGTATTTAACAAGAGATGAAATGAGTTTTTTGGAATTGTTTTCTTCACATATTGTGCTTGTCTAAACTAAAGAGAATCAACCGAAAGTTGGATCTGACCGTCCAGTTTAAATATTGTTTGTTTTTTTTTCTTCGCACATTTTGTAAATAAATTTTTTAGTCTTCTTTCCGAAGAAGACAATGAAATTGAAAAAATGAATTAACTCTTTACAAATCATTTGCAAGGTTTGGTTTTCCCACGGTTGTTATCTATTTATTTGGTTACGTTTTGGTCGGCCACATCACAATTACTTATATTTAGGGGTTGTCTTTTTTTTTTTTTTGGTTGTCATCTGAATTTAGTGAAAACACAACTAAATGCTTAAAATTGGACACATTAAGTGGTTTTGTAAACGTGCTCAATGGAAGTTATGTTTCATTTTTATTTCTCAATTAATATAATTATATTAACTTTTTAAATTTAAAAATTCAGTAATTTTCCAACTGGATCTCCCTTCACCAAGAAGAGAGAGACGGAGACAAAAATATATCTGTAATCTATGATACACAAGAAATTATTTGGTTCTCCATTGTAAGAGGAAGAGAGATGACATGATGCACCAAGTTTTCCTTTTATACATTCTATCATTCTCACTTAAGGATTCTCCTTGATCGCATCAACCTATGTAAAGAGCATATGTTACGGGGCTTTCTGGGTTTTAAAAAGTTGAGGTGTGAACTTCCTTTCAACTACCCTATTCTAATTAACCTCCGATATGTAATTTGCAATACCATCTCTCTCTCTCTCTCTCTCTCTCTCTCTCTCTCTCTCTCTCTCTCTCTCTCTCTCTCTTAAGAGTGCTCTGGTTTTTAATCTTTGTCCAAGTTTAGAATTTGATCTCACTTGCACTCAGCCTGCAGATCGATCTTCACGAGTCAGTAAAATATGACATGGCATCATGTTTTTCTATCCCAACAAAAAGACATGAAACTCCAGTTTGGCGATGCAGTGGCTTTTAGCGAAGTAATTTTTAAGAAGAGCTTCTGCAAAAGCAACATGAAAACTGCTTCACCCAGGCCACAACAACTTTCGGCCTGTAATTCTTGTCATCTCAAAGTGCTTCTATAATGCACCAACAAACCATAAATTGAATCACTTCGATAGAGAGATCAGGCACTTGTAAGACACCACAGCCACCAAATGTGGCTGCAGTTAGATGTGCTACCGATCAAAACAGGCGATCAGCTGTTCCCCTGTTCACACCCCACGTTAAGACCATTGTGCAAGATCCACATTCCTGAAATGAGATGATGATCAAATGTAAGATTTCATCTAATGGTGCAAATTGCAATCACTGAAAGCACATACACAAGTCACCATGGCCGGAAGCAATCTGGTGACGAATACCATTTTTTTTCCAAGGAAGCCACCTGGTGGGGCCAACTTTGGTATGAGATGTGAGTTGGAATATTTGGTATGAGACGAGATATAAAAATTGATCTCATGCGATCCATCAAATATAGGTCTTTTGGCATAATAATTAAGTTTCTAACATTTAGTATAAGAGCATTATCCACATCCTAAGTTAAAATTACGAACTACCTAAGAGAGGGTAACTTCGAGCAAAGTTTGAGTCATCCAAAGAGAAGTTAAAGTTACGAACTACCTAGGAGAGGGTAACTTCGAGCAAAGTTTGAGTCATCCAAAGAGAAAAGAGCTACCTTCCGCCAAGAGCGAAAGCCATCCAAAGAGAAAAAGAGCTACCTTCCACTAGAGCGAAAGCTACCTAGAATAAGAGCTGCCACGGACGACGGCCATACATATGGGAGGTGGGTTGGACGATTCTGATATGATACAAGATATAAAAAACCATCTCACGCGTTCTACAAGATTTGAGTCTTTTAGCGTGTAGGTCGAGTTCCTAACAAAGCCCTCAATATTCCAATGCTAAAGGTACGCTTCAATGAACAATTTGCTGTGCGTCTTCCGAGTTGTCTACCCGCCACCCCATCAGAAAAAACACTGAATTCACTTCCAAAAAGTGACATGAGGTTGGAGATCCACTTCCAGGATTCACAACATGCAAATTAAAGTATATCATCCATGATTTAATTGAAACCATACTAAGAAAATGATATATCCAGCAAGATTTGCTTACATCCAAATAAAAGAGATTCAAGCTTGCAGAAGCAAACTGAAATGACACAACAAAAAGAGGGGTCAGCACTAAACCTGCAAGAGAACTTAAGGTAAAAGGTCAGACATTTCTGTTCTTCTTCAACTTTGAAGGCGGCCATCGGCCCTTCTTTCTCATGCGGCGTTTCCAAACGAGCTTCTTTCGTCGAAGTCTGATCTTCTTAGCCAGTTTCATCCTCATCTTCTGTTCAAGCTTTAATTGCAGCTTGGACTCCAAAGGGAGGTTTTCAACTGGCACAGCCTCTTTCTCACCTTCCGAGGGAGCTGACTCGGCACCATCGACATCAGTGGAGGATGCCTTAACAATCACTGCACCTCTTTCGTTGAGTATAAAAGATGTATGAACTTGAAGTCCATTGAACCATCTTGGGCGCAAACCGATAGATTCCTTGTGCAACCTGAACACTGAAAGGAAATACCTAAATTTAGATGGTCATTTTGAGTTAAATTCGAACTAAAAAGAAAGCCCATAAAATATTGTTCAAAAGCAACTAACACATTACACAAACATACAATCACACACACAATCTGAGGGAGAGGCGAATAAGCAGACAGAAGGAGATCACCTGTTCGAAACAATGCCTGAATGATAATGCATGACCAACACAAGGCCAAGAAACATCCAAAACAAGTAATTATACATAAATATACATAGAAGTGAACTTTGGGAGCCTTAAACGAAGTGGGATGGAGGAAGATATGATGAAAGATGCAAATTCAGAGAAACAAAAAAGGAAAAGGAAAATTACATGTTAGAGAAACACCCCCAAAGGAAGAACTGAAGAAGAACATGAACTGATGAAACATCAGCAAAATGCTTTTCAGGCCACTAAAGCATAAGGCAGAAACTAAAATGTCAGAGCGAAACAGAGTCGAAGTGGTTGGAGGAAAAACCAGATGAGTTCAAATAAAGACCAATTAATCAGCCACCAAAAAAAATAGAAAACCCAAAATTTCATGAAGAATAGTTAAAGGTTAGCAAATAAAGACTATACAAATACGGGGAGAATAGAAAAAGAAAAATTATGAACCATAATTTGAAGAAGGTGATACATACATACATACGTATGACCATGTGTGTTATATATTTACATATATATCTATATCTATATATTTGTGTAGACAAAATAAACGCAAAATAAGAATGTTTTAAGCAATGGGCGAGGAAAGGAGAGGAGAGTAGAACCATTTCTTACAAGGGTTTGCAGTGATGGCCAAAATTGATACGCATGTTGGCGATGATGATGAAGAAAAAAGTGAGGCGGGAGAAGGGGTGCTGCTGAAGTGGAGGAGAGCCATCTCTCCCTCCTGACGCTTGCTTTTTGGATAAGACACCCTTATTATCGTAGCCTTTAGTCTCTACTCTCTAAGTCTCTAAAGTATCAAGGCCCCTGGTAGAGAGCCGTGATAACCTCACCAGTTACCACCACCTCCTTGTAACTGATCAGTTACCAGTTACCAGTTGGCCTTCGTATCTTTATTTTTTATTTTTACAAAATAAAAAAAGCGAACGCATGTAAATATTCTAAAATTAAATATAAAAAAAACCCATATATGCTAACCCTATGCTATTTGGTGGGTGCGTACGTATATTTATAATTTGCATATAAAACGAGTATTTAATACCCATGTCTACCCATGTCATTTTTAGTTAGTTATAGGAACTATAGTTAACTCCGATTCTTAGCGGAAGAATGGCAATTCATGCAAGTGATATGAACAAAAGGTTCGAAAATGTTAACAACAATAATAGTAATTACTATGCTAAAAAGGAATATTATGTTATGTTTTCAAAATTCTTGGGACCATCGTGTCGTATCAGGTATTATTAAAACAATGTACGGGTTTCTTTGTTGACAAGTGTAACAAAATGAAGAAAAATTTATCGAAATTGGGTTTCTTTATAGACAAGTGTACCAAAATGAAGGAAAATTTACCAAATTTGGTCCGAGGGGCCAGTGTTTGAAAATTTAAGTCATTTACATTAATAAATAATTATAATAATCAAATAAATTCAAATATTATGCAAAAATACAATTTAGTAAGGATTAAACTTGGAAAATGTGAAATAATTAAAAAAACCCAGAAAAGTGAGAATAATTTAGAAAATGTATAATTATGCTGAATTAGGGATAATACTTAGTAATTTTAAAAACATCGCTTGATTTTCTGTGTGGAAATAAAAAAATATAGAATAATTAGAAGTGAAAATTTTGGAAATAAAATTTCTTCAATTATTTTCGAAAGATGGGAAATAATTTTACAAACCAAATAAAAATAGGAAAGAAAAGAAAAAAATTGTGAAAAAATACATGGAAAAAGGGCAATGAAAGGAAAATAAGGAAGATTTGGAAAAGAACTTTGGGATTAAGGGTTGGAGGGAATGATTAGTGGTGTAATTAAGGATAACACCCTAAATTAGTGGTTTTTCAAGGGCTAAACAAATTGAGAATTGCAGAACAACTCGTGATGACAAGTCATCCCTATAATGCAAGCTTACACTATAAATAGAAGGCCTTAGGCCTTGCATTTTCTCCACTTCGCCAAATAGTTCTGGATGGAGAAAGAGAGAGAGAGAGAGGTCATCAGAGGGAAACAATAAATAAATAAATAAAAGAAAGAAAGAAATAGCGAGAGCTACTAGGTGAAGAGCCAAACCAGTCGCAAAACTCAGTGAACCACGATATAACCCCTTACTTTATAATTTAGTATCAAGAGCATGCATGTTTGCACAGTTTGGTGACCGGAGATAACCGAAAACCTAGCCAAAAGCCATGGTTTTTACATGATAAAGTCTTAAAAAATATATAGTACTTTTTTAAAACATGTATAACCCCCTTAAAAAGTATATAACCCCGTTTCAGAGTATTCTATTGACAATGGGATGCTCAAATCTTAAAAAATATATAATACAAATAAATACTTAATTAATTATTGTAACACCTTCAATTTTTATTTATCAATTTTCGGGTTTAGAAATTAAAGGAAATAAATTAAGAGAGACTATCTACTTGATAAAGTCCTAAAGGTTGGGAATTAAATTAGTATAACATAAAGCTAAGGAAAGGAAGAAATTTTCTTAAAATAATAGAAGGAATAGGCTGGAAATGTACGTAAGGGCATAAGTGAAAGAATGACTAGAGAAGGAAAAGCAAGAGAAGTAATAGCCAAAAGGGATTAAGACCTAATTACATGCCATTGATGCCATCTTGTATCTACAAATATAAGGCCTCTTTGGCCAAAGGTGTTGACTTAAGGGTTGATCTCCACAAATGATTTTGATAATAACAAAATTCAGTTATTGTGAACTAATGATTTTAACTTGAGTATACAACCTAATTATAACAAACTTGTTGAGAATTGTGGAGTACTGTGGAAGATTTTGTTAGCACCTCATAAGAGTGCTGACACCATGAAGGGCACATGAAAAGTTTGTGAAAGAACAAATCAAAACCAATAGTGCCAGTACTTTGATAAAAGTGATGACACCTAAAGAATAAGAGATAAGGTTTGAACATGCAAATATTTGGCAACATCCATTGCCAACCTAGCCATAGTGAAAACTCTCGATCCTCTTATTCATATCAATCCACTAAAGCATCATGTAGCTCAAACAAACTAACTTCAAAGTATTATGAAGGAAGCTCAAAAGAAAAATTTATCAAGATTGTCAACAATACAAATGATTGGTGACACCTGATTGTTAGCCCAAGTAGGCAACCCAAGGGGGGTGAATTGGGTTTTACAAAATTAATAGCAAACAATCCAATTAAAAACTTATCAAGTAATGTAGCAGTTGTTAATCAAATTAAAAACCAAGCAAACAAATAATAGGATGCAATGGAAACAAGTGTTATGAGAAAGGAAGAAAAACAAAGCAAGAAATGAAGAATGAAGGCACAAGAATTTTACAGAGGTTCGACCAATCCTTGCTTACGTCCTCTCTTCGTCGATTCTCTCGAAGGTATTTCACTATGTAAAGTCCCTTACACGGTTGCTGATTTTGCTCCAAGTGCCCAGCTCACTTCTTACAAGAGCTCTTTCCTAAGCTCTCAAAACCTAAGAGATTTTGTCCAAGCTTCTCTCAAACTTACAAGCTTACAAACCTACCCAACAATAGATGTAGGTTGTACAATGAATAACTTTCTATTAAAGAGTAGATAAATAAATTTTCAGCTCACTTAAGAACCCTCCCAAATGAATAAAAACATAGTATAAGATATAAGAGATGAAATATCACTTTCTATCATTTGATCTTGTGTTCTTCTTTTTCTTATATGTGTTGGGGATCTTCTATATATAGCCTTGAGTTGATTATAGCCGTTGGTGGTAGATGGGAGATCATTTGATTTAAGATTGCATTGTTATAACGGTAAAAAAATATAGCCGTTGGAGCCCAGGTGTCGATACTTGACTTCATGTGCCAACACATCAAATCTGCATTTCTCATATTTTGTTCACTGCCTCTATGTGTTGACACCTGACTTCATGTGTCGACATATCATCCTAGAAAACTTGATTTGTGCATATTTTGCCCAATCTTCTCCATCATTTTCAAGCTCTTCAAGGGTCATCCAAATAATCTTTCTAAGACTTGAAAATACTTCTTCAAGGTATGTTGATTTTAAGAGCACCTTCAATTTCTTTGAAATGAATTCACTTCATTTTGATTACTTGTAGAGTTCTTCAATCAACATCACTTCTTTCATTAATCTAAGTCTTCTTCAAAATCTTCAAGAGAGCTTCCAAGACTTGAGATCTATTTTCTTCAATTGATCTTCTATCCTTCTTTGAACATCTTCAATCTCTTTACTTGATCTTCATCAACTTGATTTCTTCTACGATTCTTCAATCAATATAACTTCTTCAATCTAGTCAAAACTTCAACATAATCTTCAATGAAACTTTCAAGTCTTGTGATTTCTTATCGATAGGTCTTCATTACTTTTGAATATGTTCAATGTAGAAAGTATAAGCTCTTGTTGCCAATCTTCTTCATATTTTGAATATATTTAATCTATAAGATGAACTTGTTGAATGTGTCAACCCATCATGCTCATCAACCTTCAAATTCTTCTTGATAAGCTTCTTAGCACAAGTTCTTCAATAATTTTAATGTGATAAGCTTCGACTCATAAATCTATTAAAACAGAAACTTTGTTCCTCCTTTCTTTTGTGCTTCCTTTATAATGCTTCAGAGTATACAAGCTTTTGCTCCCCCTTTCTTATGCAATTGATGTTTCAGTGGATCGATATGGCCACGAAGATTGAGGGTCTTCATAGTGAATAAGTTCTTGAGTTCTCATAAGATCTTTCACTTTGAAATATAGCTAATCCAATATGTTCCTCTATCAATCTTTAAATTCTTCTACCAATCTTCATGTTTCCTAAAGAGATCATGATAGAATTCTAGAGCTTGCATCTTTATTCTCAATACTTGTTGAATTTCTTGAGTATCTTCAATCTCTTCAAGAATAAGATTACCTAAGTAATTTTTTTGTTGATACTCAATCGATTAGCTCAATTATTTTCTTGTTATCAAATAATTATAATCTAACCTGCACACTGAATTGAAATCATTAGATAACAACCATATGGTTTTCTTATCATCAAAATCAACATGGGGATCAATCTTGAGTCAACAATCTCTCCCTTTTTGACGATGACAAAACCTTAAAAATATATATAATTAATCTCAATATAAATAAAGCATAAGGATTAAAAAATTTAAAGCAATATGGTTCTTGTAAGACTCTCCCTTACTATTTTAGAATAAGGATACTCTTTACACATAATATTCATATATTTTTCATAGAGTATCTCTCCCCCTTTTTGTCAATCAATCAAAAAGGAACAACAAAATATAATGCAAATTTAGAATAGAAAAGATTCATTCATATTCTAGATTTTTTGTCCAATATAAAATATTTCTCCCCGTATGGAAGATATAATATCATGTACTAAAAAATATCTCCTCTGTTTTCATATAGATTATCTTTCCCCCTTAATAGAGGTTATCTCCTTGCTATGGCATAAAATAGTTCTGTCCCTTCTTATTAAAAACAATTTATGAGAAATTTATGACAGGTACAATAGCAAAAAATGTTTAAATAATATTTTAACTATTTTAAATGCAACAATCAATCAAGCATACAAGGCATTAAGCCATTAAAATCAATGATAGTCATCTAGGCATATATAACTCATGCAATCAGCAAATTTAAAATGCAACAATATAATGCCATTGAAAATCATGCAGATGGGGGTTTTTGGTTCAGAAGAGTATTGGCTTGGTTTTGGAGATGTTTTGGGAGTAAAAGTTAGAGATATATGAGTAGGAATGACTGGCTGAATTTCAAAAGGTACCTTCTTATCAAAAACAGTCTTCTCTTTCTTTTACTTCTTTGTCTTCATATGAACTGCTGCTTGAGTTCATCTTTGTTGGAGTGTAGTTCACATTAAAAGTTCTTCCAATTTGCTCATTCATCTTGTTGCTGGCTGCCACAATCTTTTTGTTCATCCCCATCATTTTATTCTCTATCAGACTTATGATTCCATTGTGAAGTTTAATTAAATGATCATTTTCTTTTGATAGTCCTTCAGCTCCTTCATCATGCTCATTAGAGAACTCATTTGCTCATTTCCAGAAGTTGTCATCATGAAAAGAATTTGTTTTGCAACTCTTGAAATTTTTTTCTCTTACTTTAAAAACCAAACTCTTCTCTTTTCATTCAACTAGTATCTCATTCTCTTCATGGTGGACTGTAGCCTTTGACATCATTTTTTTCTTTACCTCCTCATTCAAACCCATTCAAGAATTTATCATGGTCAAGATCACTTTAAGGTGCAAGCAAGATCTTATCAGTTTCAGTCATATGGATCGATATATATGTTACCAAAGTGACCTTTCAACATCATAAATATATTCAAATTTGATCCATCTTACTTGATAACATTTCCAGAGAAGTATTACAAGTTCATTTTTTTCCTTTGCAGATATCTTCTCAAAATATGGATCCGTTTCCAGCCAATCATTTTCTTCTTCAATGACCTCTTTTTCTTTTCTCTTTTTTGCAGCCTTTAAGGATTCATTTATTCATTTCCCACTGATTTCAGAGCGATTAAGGTTTATAAAACACGATGGGTAAAAAGATTTAGGTATGCAATGGTTATTGTGAAAATTTTTGAATAGGTAGATAAAAGGGAAAAATCATTATTGGTGTTTGAAAATATAACTGATAAAAATTAGTTAACAATGGGGGTTGAAATCTATGCAAAATGTATGTACATTTCAATAATATTCAAACATATGTATGAGTCGACCCTTTTTCTCATAGAATCCAAAAATGATTTTTGAATGGCATGGAATGCAACAAATAGACATGTAATCAATTCCAAAAGATTCATATGCATTATCAAGTGAATATAACAACCTAAGTACTTAAGATAATGGATTGCTTATGCTTAACATGAAATATATATATATATATATATCATCAAAATCAATTAAATTAAAGATTGCACATGCTCAATAGTCTTAACAGCCATAATGTAATATAATTTATGATTAGCATGAAATTTCTCAAACATACTCTCACTGAATGTAATCTATGGTTAAGTAAAATAAACAACCAATCATACTACTATAAAGTTTAGTGTTAAGAGGAGTACCTTTTTATTGTCATCCAACTTGGTTGATGTAGCTATGAGATTACTTACTATTTTTGAGTTCTCCACATCAAACCTTTAAATTAAATGGTTGATGTAGTCAAATATTTCTTCCTTTGATTGCAGTGCGACTGATATTCTAATGCCATCGAAAGTCACCACTCCATCCTTTGGTATGAAAGAGATGAATTGAATCACATTACCAATCAAGTGCCTTAAGCATCCACGATTCAAGTACTGGAAGTCTTTCTTTGTGATGGATGATACGCAAACCTACAATGAATGTAATTCAAGTTTTCTTCTTTGGTATCCACATCATCTTGGGTCCTTGGGGGGTTAGTCCTTAGTGACCTTCTTGAGATCCATGTATTGTTAGGAGCAATAGACTTTTGCATAACAAAACACTTACTAGCAATGTGTCCTAAGTTATGACAATAAAAGCATGAAATCTCTGGTTTTCCAGTGGAGGAAACAAATTTGGCTTTTGAAAATTTTCTTCTTTTGAAGGGATCAAAACCAAGTCCAGCTTTATCAAGTGAATACTTTTGTATTCCAATGATAGCATCCAATTTCTCTTTTTCATTTACACATTTAAAAAGAGTTGTTTCCAAGTGTTTAACTTCTTCCCTCAAAGTGTTTCAAAGTGTTTCCAAGTGTTGATTTTCCTTTGAAAGTGAGAAATCCTTTTGAAAAGAGTTTTCTTTGACTTTATCTTTCAAAACACAAATTCCATTTTTTAAATCTTCATTTTCTTTTTGTAAGTCCTCATTCTCTTTAGTTAGTGTAAAAATCGTCTTTTTGAGAAGACCATTTTTAATTCCCATCCTTTTTAATTCAATAATTAAATCATCGAAAGCATCATGTAGTTCATTGAAAGTAAAATCAGAATTTATTACTTCATTTTCTTCTTTATCTCCATGAGCCATTAGACATAGATTGACCATGTCGCGGCCAATGCTTTTGCTCCTTTGCCATTCTTCCATCTTTTGAGTTGAGGACATTTAGGTTTGGCTTGTCTGGGCCTTTTGCATTTAAAGCAAATGATGGAAGAGTCATTCTTGCTAAATCTTCTTTAGCATTTGATTTCATTTCTCTTTTCCACTTCTTTTTCATGAATCTCTTAAATTTCCTTGTAAGCACTGCAAGTACTTCTTCATTTTTCTCATCACTATCAGATTCATTTTCTAAAGTTGTGGACTTGAAAGCAATAACCCTTTTATTCTTCTCATCATCTTCTTGATCATTCTGTCTTTGGGTCAGCTTATATGTCATGAGTGAACCAAGTAGTTCTTCAAAGGGCAAGGTGTCCAGATTTTTTGCTTCTTGAATTACAGTCACGTTGGCTTCCCAAGCCTTTGGCAAAGTTCTAAAAATCTTCCTCACCTGCTCACTATTAGAATAGACCTTTCCAAGAGATTTCAATCCATTAATAATATCAGTACATTGTGTAAAAATTTCAGTAATGAATTCTCCTGATAACATTCTAAACATTTCATAATTATGCATAAGAATGTTAATTTTCGATTCCTTAATTTGGTTAGTACCTTCATGAGTAACCTCTACTCTATCCCAAATTTCCTTGGCAGATTCACAAGTAGAGATTCTATTGAATTCATTTGGATCCAATACACAATATAATATGTTCATAACTTTAGCATTGGATTGCAAAAGTTTCAAGTCGTTCTCATCCCATTCACTTTCAAGTTTGGGGATGATTACTCTTTAAATAGTCTTGGTGGGAATCTTTAGACCATTCATAATGATCCTCCATAGTTCATAATTAATAGATTGGATATATATATCCTCCTACGGCTCTTCCAATAATTGTAATTTGTTCCATTGAACAAATGTGGTCTACTAGTAGATTGACCCTGACCTAGAGAGCTTCCAATTATAGTTACCATAGATCAACTCTAAGGATGTTAAGCCTTTAAAATAGAGCACTAGCTCTGATACCAATTGCTGGCCCAAGTAGGCAATCTAAGATGGGGGGTGAATTGGGTTTTACAAAATTAATAGCAAACAATCCAATTAAAAACTTATCAAGTAATGTAGCAGTAGTTAATTAAATTAAAAACCAAGCAAACAAATAATAGGATGCAATGCAAACAAGTGTTATGAGAAAGGAAGAAAAACAAAGCAAGAAATGAAAAATGAAGGCACAAGAATTTTACAGAGGTTCAACCAATCCTTGCCTACGTCCTCTCTTCATCGATTCTCTCGAAGGTATTCCACTATGTAAAGTTCCTTACACGGTTGCTGATTTTGCTCAAAGTGCCCAGCTCACTTCTTACAAGAGCTCTTTCCTAAGCTCTCAAAACCTAAGAGATTTTGTCCAAGCTTCTCTCAAACTTACAAGTTTACAAACCCACCCAAAAATAGATGAAGGTTGTATAATAAATAACTCTCTGTTACAGAGTAGATAAATAAATTTTAAGCTTGCTCAAGAACCCCTCAAATGAATAAAAATAGAGTATAAGATATAAGAGCTGAAATCTCACTTTCTATCATTTGATCTTGTGTTCTTCTTTTTCTTATATGTGTTGGAGATCTTCTATATATAGCCTTGAATTGATTGTAGCCGTTGGTGATAGATGGGAGATCATTCGATGCAAGATTGCATTGTTATAACGGTAAAAAAATATAGCCGTTGGAGCTCAAGTGTCGACACTTGACTTTATGTGTCGACACATCAAGTCTGCATTTTTCAAATTTTGTTCACTGCCTCAATGTGTCGACACCTGACTTCATGTGTCGACACATGACCATCTATTCTTCAGATTATGGCCACTGTCTTCATGTGTCGACACCTGACTTCATGTGTCGACACATCAGCCCAGAAAACTTGATTTGTGCAAATTTTACCCAATCTTCACCATTGTTTTCAAGTTTTTCAAGGGTCATCCAAATAAGCTTTCTAAGGCTTGAAAACACTTCTTCAAGGTATGTTGATTTCAAGTACACCTTCAATTTCTTTTAGATGAATTCACTTCATTTTGATTACTTGTAAAGTTCTTCAATCAACATCACTTCTTCCATTGATCTAAGTCTTCTTCAAAATCTTCAAGAGAGCTTCCAAGACTTGAGATCTCTTTTCTTCAACTGATCTTCTATCCTTTTTTGAACATCTTCAATCTCTTTACTTGATCTTCATCAACTTGATTTCTTCTACAATTCTTCAATCAATATAACTTCTTCAATCTATTAAAGACTTCAACATAATCTTCAATGAAGCTTCCAAGTCTTGTAATTTTTTATCGATAGGTCTTCATTACTTTTGAATATCTTCAATCTATAAGATGACCTTGTTGAATGTGTCAACCTATCATGCTCATCAACCTTCGAATCCTTCTTAACAAGCTTTTCAACACAAGTTCTTCAATAATTTCAATGTGATAAGCTTCAAGTCATAAATCTATTAAAATATAAACTGTTCTCCTCCTTTCTTTTGTGCTTCCTTTATAATGCTTCAGAGTATACAAGCTTTTGCTCCTCGTTTCTTATACAATTAATGCTTCAGTGGATTGATATAGCCATGAGGATCAAGGGTCTTTATAGTGAATAAGTTCTTGAGTTCTCATAAGATCTTTTACTTTGAAATATAGTTAATCTAATATGTTCCTCTATCAATCTTTAAATTCTTCTATCAATCTTCATGTTTCCAAAAGAGATCACCATGATAGAATTCTAGAGCTTGTATCCTTATTCTCAATACTTGTTGAATTTCCTGAGCATCTTCAATCTCTTCAAGAATAAGATTACCTAAGTAATCTTCTTGTTGATACTCAACCAATTAACTCAATTATTTTCTTGTTATCAAATGATTATAATCTAACCTGCACACTCAATTGAAATCATTAGATAACAACCACATGATTTTGTTATCATCAAAATCAACATGAGGATCAACCTTGAGTCAACACTGATTATCTATCCAACTGAAAGACTGCCAGTACAAGAAGATTGCTGACACCAAATAGATTGGTCAACAAATGACTTCTAGAGGCTAAATGTGTTTAGATGTTTAGAAAGCTACCAAGGAAGTCAGAAAGGTTCAGACATATTTTCACTATCGAAGACTGATTTACAGAATAGAAGGAAAATATTTTATGGAAAGTAACAATAAAAGAAGCAAGAAGCCAGATTGGGGACTAGCAGAGATTGCTGGCAATCTCGACTGACGACAGAAAAAGGCACCAACCGTCAAATTTTTAAACTGTCTGTCTTAGCCACCTACACATTAAATGGGCCTCCAATAACTCTAACGGCTAATTCCTATGGCAGACTATATATATGAGTTCAAACTCATTTATAGAAGAGAGACAAGGATCTTAAAGTGCAAAAATTCAAAAGCCCCAAATATTCCTCACTGCTTTGCACCTACTATTGTCTAAAAGAGTTTATTGAGCTTTAACCTTCATTTATTCACTTTTGAGGGTGATATTCATTGTACTTCTAAACTCATTACTTCCAAAAAAAGATTGTTGTAACCTTATTGAGTGAGCGTAGCTTCATTGTACACTTATAGATCGAGAGCTTGGATTGAAGCTTCTTAGCAATTAAGGATTTAGTGTAAATCCCTTAATGTAATAGTGAGCTAGGTAATTGAAGAAACTAGCAGCTGTGTAAGAAGACGTTTGCATAGTAGAATACTTTTGAGAGAATTGAGGAAGAAAGGATGTAGGCAAGGGTTGGGCCGAACCTTTGTAAAATTCTTGTACTCTATTTTACTATTGAATGTGTGTGTACTGTTTGTGCTTGCTAGCAATCTTCATTAGTGTCTGTATTGATCATTGCATTACATCTTTAGTTCAATTCTTTCAAAAGTATTTTCTAACAAGACAACTTGACTATATTCAATCCTATTTAAATTGTGGTAAACTTGTTCAACTTGATTATTTTACTCATATTTTTTGAACAACCTAATTCATCCCCCCTCCCCTCTTTGGTTATTCTTGTGCTAACAATTAGTATAAAAGTCTACTGCTCACATATAGGCTTTACATCCTTGAGTAAGATCCATGGCCAACATTGTTAGAACTTCCCTTGCAGAAGGTCAGTCCACAAACAAACCTCTCATATTTAATGGTACCAACTACAACTACTGAAAAATAGAATAAAGATTTATATTCAATTTGTGGATTATGAACTGTGGAGATTATTGTGAATGGACCTAAAATCTCTAATAAAACCATTGAAACTATTGTGTGGCCAAACCTAAAGATGAATGGGATGCTGATGATTTCAAAATTATGCAAGCCGATGCTAAGGCTATGAATTTGTTATATTGTGCATTAGATCCTATTAAGTTTAATAGAATTTCTACATGTGATACTGCAAAAGAAATTTGGTACAGGTTGGAAATCATTCATGAAGGTACAAATCAGGTAAAAGAGTCTAAAATTAACTTGCTTGTGCATAGTTATGAGATGTTTAAGATGAAATCTAAGGAAGCAATTGCTGAAATATTTACAAGATTTACTGATATTATAAATCAATTAAAATCTATTGGGAAGGTTTATTCTAAGGAAGAACAGGTAAGGAAGATACTAAGATGTTTGCCCAGAAATTGAGAAGCCAAAGTGATTGCAATACATGAAGCTAAGAATGTGAACACCTTGCCTTTAGAGGAGCTGCAAGGGTCACTCATGACTTATGAGCTGACTCAGAAACAAAAGATGCAAGATGATGATGAGAAAAAGAAAAGAAATATTACCTTTAAATCTACCACTGATGAGTAAGACAGTGATGAGGAGAAAGATGAGAATATAACCCTCATTACCAAAAAATTTAAAAGATTTATGAGAAAGAAATGGAAGAAAGGCAAAAAGTTTGAAGCTAAGGGAGAAGACAAGGAGGTATCTACTTCTGACAAGAAATATCATAAATCAATCTTGGATTTCCCTGGATGAACAGCATTTCACCAAACGGAGTGCCGGTTCAAGAAATATCAGAAATCAACCATTAATTCCCCTAGAAGAACAGCGTTTCGCCAAACGGAGTGTCGGTTCAAGAAATATTAGACGTCAACCTTGGATTTCCCCAGAGGAGCAGTGTTTTGCCAAATAGAGTGCTAGTTCAAGAAGCATCAATTCCCCTAGAGGAGCATTGTTCTACTAGGTGGAGCACTAGTTCAAGGAGCATGAATTTCCCTAAAGGAGTTTCATTTTACCAGATAAAATACCGAGCATCGACCAGCTACTCGAGGTAACTATTTTTTGGATTCCTATTTTTTCCAAGTCCCTCTGATCGCCTCGTGGTTAACATGGGATTCTTACTTTATCGTTTTCTGTCTTCAACAAGTGAAGACAGAAAAAGAGGGTCAGCTGTAAGCACCTCATTTTTGCCCGCTCGGCAATCTCCGGCCCAACTGGGCTCACTTTTACACATCACATGCATATTCAGACTCTAACCTGATTTCTAAACTCCAATTTAGTCCACTGGTTGCTTCTTGGGCCCGTAGGGTCCACTTGAAGTGAAATGACTATTTTGCCCCTAGGCATCCAAACGACCCGGGAACCACACCGGCTTTGGGTATCAAACCAATAACCTCCCGAGAATGCTTTTTATAGTATTCTCAACCTTCATTTATCTTTCCGTATCATTCCGAGTCAATTCCAGCAAACCCGGTGCAAAATGACCGTTTTGCCCTTGGTGGGCCGGTCACCTTTTCCGACCACACCGGCTCTAGGTATCAAACTGGTAGCTTTTGAGAACATTCTAAATAATGTTTCCAAAACTTGAGTCTTCTCCCGGGACATTCTGAGTTCATCCTAGCAGCTTTCTGTCCGGTTGACCGTTTTGCCCCTAGTGGCCCGGTCAACCCTTATAACAGATCTTGTCATCATTTTTCAAGTCTTTTGTCCCTGAGACATTATTCTAAGGGTTCCTGTCCCTTTCTGGCTCTCTGGGTCATTCCCGGCCCCTTCAATTCATCCCCGGACCTTTCGTAGTCACTCCTAGTAAAGTCAGGCTAAAAATTGCATGGTAATCACTAGTACAAGCGTCCAAATCTTCTCAAGATATGTTGCTTGCCGACCTTAAAACTTTCCTAACTGGGTAGTGGCGCCAAGCAAAGAAATGGCCTGGCGCTAAGAGGAAATTTGGCCTGGCGCCACTGCAACAGGCGCCAGGTCTATTCCATCTCTATAAATATAGAGCCTCCTCCAGCGTGAAAGAGATCCGCAAACTCAATCTGAAAACCCTACTTTTCGATACATAGAGCTCGTAGCCTCCCTAAACCCTAGCTTCTCTTGGTTTTCCAAACCTTAGCCACCATACACAAACCCTAACCTCCTATAGACTCATACACCCTCCTATACACTTATAAACTAGCCTCAAACCTCCATTGAAGACTTGAAGTGTTGCAACTCGAAGCTCCCAAAGATCTAAGACAAAGCTCTCGAAGATCAAGACAAAGACTGAAGCGAAGACTGAAAAAAAGCAAGGCGCGTAAAGCAAAGCAAAATAAATAAGACATACGGTAGGCCACCTCTTTAAGTTTCTGTACTTCCTCCTCTCTCTTCTCTCTCTTAACCCACTTGGGTTTTCTTCTATTTTAATCCTCTATCTTCTTCCCCCCTTTTTGGCGTACTTGAAATAAGGGACTTTCCGGTCCATGTGTAGGATTAGGCTATTGGGGAGTCACTGTGTCGGGGGTTTTCTTTTAGTCTAACCGGAGACCACGTGGGTTCGGCCCCCTTAATTATGTGGTGAAGCCTTAACCTTGTATGTTCACGACTCTAATTTGCATTGTGCATATTATGATCGTGCATTCTTCCAAAAATCGTTTTCAAACTCATTTTCAAAACTTGCTTTAAACTTGTCTTCAAAATTGCATCAAAATCTTCTTTTTCAAAACTTGTTTTCAAAATCACAATCCTAGGGTGATTCTAGCCTTTCCATGGCTAGGGTTGCTTTAGGAAAGTATTACATTTAAAGTGACAAATATGGTCTATATTCTCAAATCCTTATTGTTTTCAAAACCACTTTCTTAAAGTGGTTCTAGCCTTCTTATGGTTAAAATCGCTTTAGGAAAGTGAGACATTTTTATATTATCTAAAAACTCTCCTTCCAAAAGTCTCTCTTCCTAAAGCCCTCCTTTTCAACATGCTTTCCTAAAACTCTTGTTTCCAAAATTATTTTCTAAAAACTCCCTCCAAAAATTTATTTTCAAAATTCCCTTTTTAACTCCTTTCCAAAATACTCTCCTTAAAATCTCCTTTCTAAAAACACTCCCTAAACGCTTTCCTAAAAATTTGCTTTTCAAAAACTCCTCTCTAGGATTCCTTTCCAAAAATCCCTCTTTCCAAAAAACTCACTTTCCAAAAAATCTTTCCTTAGAGCCTAAGTTAAGCCCTAGAACCCATGATTAAGAAGCCCTAATTTTCCTTCCCAAAAACAAAATTTCCAATTCCTTATTTTGACCTCAAAACCTAGGTTTCCAAAACCTCTTGTTTTCTACATTAAAATTATATATATTTCTAAAACCTATTTTCTACATCAAAACTATAGCTTTTCAAATCTAGGGTTTCTAAAACTTTCCTTTCCAAATTCATTTCAAATCCAATCTTCTCTTTAGGAAACCAAATCCAATCTTCCCCTTTATGACACCAAATCCAATCTTTCCATTTAGGAAACTAGATCCTATCCTCCGTTTTTTTAAATGAAATCAAAACATCTCTTTTTAGAAACAAAATCCAATCCTTGTTTTAGGAAATAGGAATCTCAATCCTTCCAAACCCAAATCTTTCCTAATTCAAATCCTTCCTAATCTCTTTCTTTCCTAAACCTTAAGTTTTCAAAATTTACACTTTTAAATCTTTCCTTAAACTTTAAACTTTCAAATCATTCTTAATCTAAACTTTCCCTGATTCCAACCTTCTCTAAATTCCATACCTTTCCGAATCTTAACTTTTCAAATCTAAATCTTCAAATCTTTCTTAAGTTCAAATCTTTCCAAAACTCTAAGCTTTCTTAAATTTAAATCTTTCTAAAATTCTAAACTTCCTAAATCTCAAATCTTCCCAAATCCAAAATTTTCTAAATTCGAAACTTTCTTAAGTTGAAACTTTCTAAATTCTAAACTTTTCAACTTTCAAAACTTCCTAATTTCAAAACCTTTCCTAAAATAAAAAAATTTCCTAATTCAAACACTTTCCTAAACTGACCCTTTCCTAGTTCGAAACTTCTCTAAATCAAAACTTTCCTAAAACGGAACCTTCCTAAAGTGACACTTTCCTAAAACGAAACTTTCCTAATTCGAACCTTTCCTAAATCTAATCTTTTCTAAAACTTTTTCGAGTCAAGTCAAATCTTTCTTAAACCTTTCCAAGTCAAATTTTTCTTAAGTCTCCTCTCTTTCCTAAGTCTAGGTTTTTTTTTAAACCTCCCTCTTTCCAAAACACATCTAAACCTTTCTTCCAAGTTCTATTTTTCCAAATCAAAATCCAACCTTTTCAATTCCAAAATTCTAAATTCCAATCTTCAATCTTCTATTCTAAGTTCAAATAAATTTCATTTTCCAATCAAAATCTCTTTCTTCCAATCCAACTTTCTATTTTTTATTGGACTCTTGTTCGAACTACGACTGACCTGATTCCTTAAAAGGATACATAGGCAACCTTCTTGGGTGCGATCACAACCATTTTTCAAGCTTCTATTTCCACAACCTTTTTCAAATCTCCAATTCCTTAATCTATATTTCTATTTTCAAATTTCTAATTCCAAATCTCTATTTCCAATTTCCAAAACTTTTCAATTTCAATCTTTTTAAATCTCTTTCTAAAAACAAATCAATTTATTTTCAAATCTATTTTCCAACTCTCTTTTCTTACACTTGCATGTCGTGCATCATTCTTTTTAAACATTCTTTTTCTAAAGTGGGTACGATTGAACATTTGTTAGTTGAAGACTCTCATAGGTGAATCTAGGGTAGATAGACATGTAGGTACCATAAGGGTGGGGTAGGGTGATGGCTTAGTGCGTCTTCCCCACACATAACCAACCTCCAAACCTAGGATCACTATTTTCAAAGACAAAAATGGAGTTTATTTTCAAAAAAGGGCTTACATATTTTCCAAAGGTTGCCAAACAACCTGTTTTCCTAAAAACCCTCTTTTGAGGAAGTATTTTAAAAATCGTTTTCAGCAACCTTATTGTAAGCATCCCATTTTTGACCGCTCGGCAGTCTACACTCCGTCCAGACTTGTTTTCAAGTCATTGTGGGCATATTCCAATTGAAACCAATTCTCTAGGTCCAAATCCCATCTTTTCGTCACTTCGCGGGCCTGTCAGACCCAAATGGAAGCAAAATGACCAAAATGCCCTTAGGGGCATTGTCCTTTCCTTTCCAATCCCACTCTCGAGACAGTTTATTCCTCGAGACGGTTCTAACCCAGGCACGTCTCTTCGAGAGGGTAAGACCCCTTTCCAATCCCTCTCTCGAGACAGTTTATTTCTCGAGACGGTTCCAATCCAGGCACGTCTCCTCGGAGACGATAAGTCCCCTTTCCAATCCTTCTCTCGAGAAAGTTTATTCCTCGAGACGGTTCCAATCCAGGCGTGTCTCCTCGGAGACGATAAGACCCCTTTCCAATCCCTCTCTCGAGACAGTTTATTCCTCGAGACGGTTCCAATCCAGGCATGTCTCCTCGGAGACGATAAGTCCCCTTTCCAATCCCTCTCTCGAGACAGTTTATTCCTCGAGACGGTTCCAATCCAGGCACGTCTCCTCGGAGACGATAAGTCCCCTTTCCAATCCCTCTCTCGAGACAGTTCCAATTTAGGCACGTCTCTTCGGAGATGATAAGCCCCTTTTCCAATCCCTCTCTCGAGATAGTTTATTCCTTGAGACGGTCCGAGTAGCGAAACTACTCACAAAACCATTAGAGTAACGGAAATACTCACAAATAGGTTGATATAGGGAATTGGCAACAAACCCCTGTGTCACGACGACCACCGTTAGAGTGGCGGAAACACTCAAAACCCAGGTCAACACCAGTTTCTGTTAATCCACTTTGGTGAAAAATGACCAAACTGCCCTTTAGACCTTTTCCGAGACTTTTCAGTCAAGATGACTATTTTGCCCCTGGGCATCCGAAAGCCCTTGGAACCATACCAGCTCTGGGTATCAAACCGGTAATCTCCTGAGACTACTTTTTATAGTATTCTTAACCTTCTTTTATCTTTCCGGATCATTCCGAGTAAGTTTCGGCCAACCCAGTACAAAATGATCGTTTTGCCCCTAGTGGGCCGGTCTCATTTTCCAACCACACCGGCTCTGGGTATCAAACCTGTAACCTCCTGAGACTACTTTTTATAGTGTTCTCAGCCTCCCCTTACCTTTCCGGATCATTCCGAGTCAGTTCCGACCAACCTGGTATGAAATGACCATTTTGCCCCTGGTGGGCCGATCTCCTTTTCCGACCACGCCGGCTTTGGAAATCAAACCAGAAACCTTTGGGAACATTCTAAATAATGTTTCCAGATCCCAAGTCTTTTTCCGGAACAGTCCGAGTTCGCCCCGACAACTTCCTAGTCCGATTGACCGTTTTGCCCCTAAAGGCCCAGTCAACCTTTCCGACACATTTTGTCCTCACTTTTCAAGTCAAATACCTCCAGGACACTATTTTAAGTGTTTCTGCTCGTTTCCGGCTTCTCGGGTCATTTCCAGCTCCTTCAAATCATTCCCGGACTTTCCGGAGTCACTCCTAGTGAAGCCAGGCTAAAAATTGCATGGTAGTCACTAGTACAGGCACCCAAATCTAGTCAAAGATACGTTGCTTGCCGACCTTAAACATTTCCTAATTGGCTAGCGCCACTACTAGTGGTGCCAAGCCAAAAAATGGCCTGGCGCCACTACTAGTGGCGCCATTGTAAAATTTGGCCTGGCGCTACTGCAACAAGCGTCAGTGTTGTCCAACCTCTATAAATACAGGGCCTCATTCAACTTGAAAAGGATCCGTAAACTCAACCTAAAAATCATATAATTCGATATACAGAGCTCGTGCACTCCCTAAACCCTAGCCTCCCTAGGTTTTCCAAACCTTAGCCACCATACACAAACTCTAGCCTCCTATATACTCATACACATCCCCATACACTCATACACTAGCCTTCAACCATCCTTTGAAGACTTGAAGAGCTGCAATCCAAAGCTTGAAGACAACTCTTGAGGATTGAAGACGAAGATCAGGACAAAGACCGAAGACCAAAGAAAGCAAGGCGCGCAAAATAACAAGACATACGGTAGGCTTTCTCTTTAAATTTCCGCACTTTCCCCCTCTCTCTTCTCTCTCCAACCCACTTGGGTTTTCTCTATTTTAATCCCCCATCTCTTTCCCCCCTTTTCTTTGCATGCTTGAAACAAGGGAATTTCCGGTCCATGTGTAGGATTGGGCTATTGGAGAGTCACCGTGTCGGGGGCTTTCTTCTAGTCTAACCAGAGACCACGTGGGTCCGGCCCCCTTGATTATGTGGTGAAGCCTTAGCCTTGTATGTTCACGACCCCAAATTGCATTGTGCATATCATAGTCTTGCATCTTCCAAAATTCGTTTTCAAACTTGTTTTCAAAATTGCATCAAAATCTCTTTTTCAAAAACTTGTTTTCAAAACCACAATTCTAGGGTGATTCTAGCATTTCCATGGCTAGGGTTGCTTTAGGAAAGTGTTACATTCAAAGTGACCAACATGGTTCATATTTTCAACCCTTGTTGTTTTCAAAACCACTTTCTTAAAAGTGGTTCTAGCCTTCTTATGGTTAGAATCGCTTTAGGAAAGTGAGACGTTTTCATACCTTCCAAAAACTTTCTTTTCAAATCTCTTCCTAAAAAATCTCTTTCAATATACTTTCTTAAAACTCTCCTCTTCAAAGTTGTTTTCAAAAACTCCCTCCAAAATCTATTTTTCAAAGCTTCCTTTTTCAACTCCTTTCCAAAAACTCTTTCTCCTCAAAATTCACTTTCTAAAACACTCCCTAGATTCACCTTCCTAAAAACTCTCTCCAAAAACCTTTCTAAAAAAAACTCTCTTTCCAAAATCTTCCTTCTAGAAACTTCCTCTCTAGGATTTCCTTCCAAAACTTACGTTTCCAAAAACACACTTTCCAAAAACTCCTTTTCTTTAAAAATCTCTCTCCAAAAACTCTCCTTTCCAAAAACTCTTCCCTCTGGAAACTCCTCTTTAGGATTTCCTTCCAAAATCTTCGTTTCCAAAAACGCACTTTCCAAAAACTCTTTCCTTAGAAGCCCAAGTCAAGCCCTAGAACCCACAATTAGGAAATCCTAATTTTCTTCCCAAAAACATGATTTTTAAACTTTGCCCCAAACCTAGGTTTCCAAAACCTCTTGTTTTCACATCCAAACGATACACGTTTCCAAAACCTTTTTTTTCTACGTCAAAACTATAATTTTTCAAAACTAGGATTTCTAGAATCTCCCTTTCCAAATCCTTGTTAAATCAAATCTTCCCTTTAAGAAACCAAATCCAATCTCCCCGTTTAGGAAACTAGATCCTATCCTCCGATTTTGGAAACAAAATCAAACCTTCTCTTTTCAAAACAAAATCCAATCGTTTCCTAATCCAACTTTTTCTTAATTCAAATCCTTCCTAAACTTCCACTTTCCTAAATCTTAAGTTTCCAAAACTTGAACATAAAAATCTTTCCTAAAATTCTAAAATTCAACCCTTTCCTAATTCTACCTTCTTTTCAAACCTTAACTTTTCAAACCTAAGTTTTCAAACCTTTCCTAATTTCAAGATTTTCTAAAATTCAAACTCTAAAAATTTCTAAATCTTAAACTTTCCAAATTTCAAATCTTTCCAAATTCTAAGCTTTCCAAATTCAAAACTTTCTTAACTTGAAACTTTCCAAATTCTAAACATTTCTTAATCTAAACTTTTTCAAAACCTTTCTTAAAACAAAACTTTTCAATTTTCAAAACTTTTCTAAAATGACACTTTCCTAATTCTAAACTTTCCTAATCCGAATCTTTCCTAAATTCCAAGTTTCCAAATCTTTCAAGATCTTTCCAAATCCAACATTCAAGTCGAACTTTCCTTAAGCCTCAAGTCTTTCCTAAATCCTATCTTTCTTAAGTCCGGGTTTCCTAAACCTCCATCTTTCCAAAACAAGTCTAAATCTTTTCCAAGTTCTACTTTTTCAAATCAAAATTCAATCTTTTCAATTCCAAAATTCCAAGTTCCAATTTTCAAATCTTCCAATCAAGGTTCAATTTCTCAATCTTCCAATTCAATTTCCAATTCAATCTCTTTCTTTCAAATCAATCTCTTTTCAATCAAACTCCGGTCCGAACTACGACTGACCTGATTCCCCCAAAGGGATACGTAGGCAACCTTCATAGGTGCGGTCACAACACTTCTCAAACTTTCAATTCCACCCTCATGGGTGCGGTTTCCAAAATTTTTCCAAATCTCAAATTCCAATCTATTTTCAAAATTTCAATTTCAAAATTTCTATTTTCAAATTTCTACTTTCAATTTTCAAACTTTCCAATTTCAATTCCATCTCTTCAAATCCATTTTCAAATTAAACCACTCTCTTTCCAAATCTATTTTTCAATTCTCTTCTATTGCACGTGCATATCATGCATCATATTAGTTTTTAAATATTGTTTTTCAAGGTGGATAGGATTGAACTATAGTTAGTCAAAGACTCTCATACGTGAATCTAGGGTAAATTGACATGTAGGTACCGAAAGGGCGGGGTAAGGTGATAGCTTAGTGCGTCTTCCCTACACGTAACCAACCTCCAAACTTAGATCACTGTTTTCGAAAGACCAAACAGAGTTATTTTTCAAAAAGGGCTAAATGTTTTCCAAAGGTTGCCAAACAACCTGTTTTCCTAAAAAACCTTTTCTTGAGGAGATATTTTCAAAATCATCTTCCAAAAACCCTAAGTGTAGTCTTCGGATTATTCTTAGTTTTTAGGTGACCTAACTCACCTTAATCAAGTTAGGTGGCGACTCCAAATCTTTTTCAAAAGCCCTTTATTCAAACCAATTTTTCAATTCAAACCTAGTCGCACTCATTCTTCTAAGAGGGTGAGTTATAACGAGAGAGTACAGCATTTTTTCCGCTTGTATGAGTATTCCTCGAGTGCGAAAAATCTGGGCGCGACACTTAAGTATAGTCTTCGGATTGTGCTTAGTTTTTAGGTGACCTAACTCACCTTAATTAAGTTAGGTGGCAACTCCAAACTTTTTTCAAAAGCCCTTTGTTCAAATCGATTTTCAATTCAAACATAGTCACACTTATTCTTCTAGGAATGTGAGTTCTAACGAGAGAGTACAGTATTTTTTCCGCTTGTGTATGTATTCCTCGAGTGTGAAAAATTTGGGCGCGACAATGATTTGTTGAATGAATTCAAAAAATCAGGAGCATAAAATTATTTTTTTTAAAGAAAATGATTTCCATCTTAACCAAAGAATGAAACTCTGGCACCTGAAAATAATTTATTTAAAAAGGAGAATGTTTCTTTAAATGAAAAAGTCAAAAACTTGAATAACTCTCTTAAAAAATTTGTAAAAGGAAGAGAAAATCTTGATTCAATTTTAGTAAACCAGATATGCACCTTTGATAAAGGAGGAATTGGATATGAACTGTTTGTAAAGAAAAAGTCATACAAAAGCTTTTTTTCTCTACCAAATGTTTTTAAAGTCAGATGTTTTTATTGTTAAATGAGTGGCCACTATGCTAATCAGTGCTAGTTAAGAAGAGCTCATAAAAACGATGTTAAGAAAAAATGGATACCAAGGAAGATTGTTGCACTAACCCTCTAGGACCCAACATAAAGTGGGTACCAAAAATTAGACCTTCAATTCTGTTTTGTGCATGTTTGTTTAAATTTCAAAATGAAAAAAGAAGTTTGGTATGTCGACACTGGCTATTTGAGGCACATGGCATGGGATGAAAGTCAATTTACCTCTCTTTCATCCAAGGATGGAGGTTTGGTAACCTGTGGTTACAATAGTAACGGTAAGATCATTGGCTTGGTAGCATTGGTAAGAATTCTTCAACCACAATTGAAAATTTTCTTATAGTCAGAGGTCTTAAACATAACTTACTTAGTATCAATCAGTTATGTGATAAAGGTTTTAAATTAGTTTTTGAATCTTCAAAATGCTTTGTGATTAATATTCTTGATGATCATGTCACTCTGACAGGAATTAAACAAGGCAATATATATGTCTTTGATTTGAATGATTTGTCTACATGCAAATTGAAATGTCTATCTGCTGTGAATGAGAATAATGCTTGGTTATGGCACAGGAGGCTATGATACACCAGCATGAGCACAATATTTAAAGTTGTAAAACATGATATGGTTGTTGGTGAGCCTAAGATCAAGTTTGAAAATGATAAGATGTGTGATGCATGCCAAAATGTTAAACAAACCAGAGAGTCTTTCAAATAAAAAATTATGATTTCAACCTCTAGACCCCTTCAATTGTTGCATATGGACTTGTTTGGACAAACCAAAACACTTAGTTTTGGAGAAAAACAGTATGCTCTTGTAATTGTGGATGATTATTCTAGATTTACTTGGACTTACTTCTTTGCTCACAAAGATGAAACTATTTCTATATTTGTCAAGTTCTATAAAAGAGTTCAACACGAAAAAGGCTTTATCATCTCTGCTATTAGAACAGATCATGAAGGAGAATTTGATTGTTCCTCATTCAAAATTTTCTGTGATAAAAATGGTTTTGAATATAACTTTTCTATCCCAAGAACTCCTCAACAAAATGGTGTTGTTGAAAGGAAAAACAAGAATTTGGAAGAAATGGCTAGAACCATGCTTTGTAAAAATGTTTTACCAAAATACTTTTGGGTTGAGTTAGTAAATACTGCATACTATGTTCTAAATAGAATTCTTGTTGGGAGGCATTTGAAAAACACTCCCTATGAGCTTTAGAAAGGAAAAAAAACTAAACATTTCATACTTTTATGTTTTTGGTTGCAAATGTTTTGTTCTAAACAACAAAAATGATAATTTAAGAAAGTTTGATGCTAAATCAGATGAAGGTGTTTTTCTTAGTTATTCACTACATAGTAAAACTTTCAGAGTTTTTAACAAAAGAACCTTAGTGGTTAAAGCATCTATTCATGTCAAATTTGATGAATCTAACACTCTTGCTAGCAAAGCTGTAAGTGATGATAATGCAGATGAAATAGAACAAAGTGCTGGCAATGTTAACGAAGTGTCTACACCTGAAGAAGCACTACCATGGAAAGATAAAGAAGCATAAATGAAATATGAATAAAAAGAGCTCACTCTAACTATATCTCAATAGCAGATTGATGTAAATAAGGGACTACATAAAGAATGGAAGTTTGTGCAAATTCATCCTCATGACTAAATTCTTGGTGATCCATAAAAAGGAGCAAAAATTAGAGCTTCACTAAAAAACTTATGTGTTCACCTTGCATTCCTATCACAAATGGAGTAAAAGACTTTTCAAGAAACTGAAGGAGTTGAATATTAGATTAATACAATGCAAGAAGAACTTAATCAGTTTGAAAGAAGCAAAGTATGGAACCTTGTGCCCATAACTGAAAGACATCCAGTTGTAGGCACCAAATGGGTATTCAGAAACAAAATGGATGAATAAGGTATTGTAATTAAGAATAAAGTAAGGTTAGTTGCTCAAGGCTACAATCAAGTGGAAGGTATAGAATATGACGAAACCTGTATATCTATTGTTAGGTTGGAAGCAATTAGAATGTTAGTTGCATTTGCATGTTCTAAAAACTTCAAACTTTACCAAATGGATGTCAAAAGTGCTTTTCTAAATGATTTTATAAATGAAGAAGTTTTTGTTGAACAACTTCTAGGTTTTGAAAATGCTAAGTATCTTGATCATATATTCAAATTGATTAAAGCTTTGTATGAGAGATTCAACCAGTTTTTATTGGAAAATAATTTTTCAAGAGAAAAAGTTACCACTTTTTTCATCAAAAACAGACATCCTGATATGTTTATTGTACAAATATATGTAGATGACATTATTTTTAGATCTACTAAAAAACATTTGTGTAAGGATTTTGCCAAGTACATGTAGGGAGAATTTGAAATGAGTATGATGGAAGAACTGACATTCTTTCTTAAACTTTAAATTAAGCAATCTAAAAAGGGGATATTCATAAATCAGCCCAAGTATGTCAAGGATCTGCTCAAAAGGTTGATGTCGAAAATCTAAAACCCATTAGAACACCTATGAGTATTTCAGCTAAAATAGATGTAGATGAGGTAGGTAAGCCTGTTAACATTAAGCTATATAAGAGCATGATAGGATCTTTGTTATATTTGACTGCAAGCAGACCTGATATCATGTCCAGTGTATGTATATGTGCAAGATTTCAAGCTAATCCCAAAGAATCACACTTAATTGTTATAAGGAGAATTTTCAGAGATTTAAAACAAACTTGGTTTGTGGTATCCTAGTGGCACATCTTTTGAACTTGTTAGATATTCTGATGCTGATTATACGAGGAGTAGAATTGATAGAAAGGCACTCGTGGCTCATGTCAATTTTTTAAAAACATGCGTGTGTCTTGGTTTAGTAAAAAACAAAATTTTGTTGCTCTCTCAACTGTACAGGCCAAATACATAGTTGCTGGAAGCTGTGGTGCTCAGGTATTATGGACTAAACATCAACTTGAAGACTATAGACTAACTTACGAACATATTCCTATTAGGTATGACAACACCAATGCTATAAACCTGACCAAAAGCCCTATTCAACATTTCAAAACCAAACACATTGAGATTAGGCACCATTCTAATAGGGACCATACACAACATACTAATATTAATATGGAGTTTTTCAGCATTGATCATCAGTTGGCTGATATTTTCACCAAACCCCTAAGTGAAGATAGATTCTTCATGATACAAAGGGAACTTGGTATGTGTAATTCTATTTAGTGTTGTTATGATATTTTACCTCTTAAGTATATTTCTCTTTCAAATTAAGTATCGTTCTATTTTAAGTGTTGACAATTATTGAGAGTGCTGACAATGTGAACTGAACTTGTTCTTTGTGTAAACTTGGGTGTCATCAATATTGTCTAGTGACTGCAATCTCAAAATATTTTCTTGAGGCTTTATATGATCACTATACAATGGGAGCACTTGTTAAAAGTGTCAGCACCACTGCATACTTCTATTTGTCTTACCACTGCTTATAAATACCTAAAATCCTAAATTGTCGACCTAACCTCTCATTTCACTCTCTCAAAATTTGAAAGTAATCGTTTCCTCCATTTCTCAAATTCATAAATGTCACGACCCATAATCCGGCCTAAGCGGATTTAGGGTACATGATCAGCTAGTAGCAAGGCTTCCGAAGGCTATGTTACATAAACCGGTTGAACAACTATGTATTAATCATTTAAAATGATATATAGTTGCGAAAATAGGATTTCATAAAATTAAAATAAAATGTATCATACATAGTAGAGCTATGTCTAATCTCTAAAATATAAACATACATATAGCCCTAATGCGAGGCCACCACAAATGTATACCATTATAAAGTTACAAAACATTAAGGGTTCAGCCCAATATCATTACATAACATAAGGCCCGTGAGCCGCAATCTAAATATCCACATAATGGGCCTCCCTTTAAGGCCTCCCAATTTGGTTACCTGAAAATATTTTTAGAAAATGTAAGCTAATGCTTAGTAAATAACAATAATACACGAGCATAAAATACCATGAACTAACATTTCTATTTAATGTACATGACAATAGAAGTACATTTATGCATATATGGCGTAAACTTAGAAACGTATAAGCACAAGCTTAAAAACACATATGGCATAGACTTTCGTATTAAATCATTTTATCATTTCTAAAACATAATGTTAAAAAAGAGAAAGACGTGTCATAGCATAATCTCGTAGAACATGACATAGCGTAAAAGTATATCTTAGCTCGTCCTATAACATTAGTCACACCAAATATTATCGTTCTCGAAAACATATAAAGCGTAGATTTAGAAACATAGGTAGCATAAGAAGCATAAGCATTATATTGAAACATTATATCGTAAGCTTTCATAATGACATGTTATAACATTTTGGACATAATATCATAGGAGTGAGATGCAAAACGTAACATGATCATGTATGCCATAATGTAGCTTGTCATAAGCATACTATGGCATAGTACTGTAAGACATATCATAATATCGTAAAAAGGAGAGATACATTGTGACATTAATACTCATGGGAACATACATAACTTGTCGTGAAGCATATGAACAAATTATATTTCTCGTTCTAGAACATAAGTGTATTTTGTCTTTATATTAGAGTTAGGCTCCGCATTAGTAACCTTAAAAAGTTATACATAGGGCTCTTTAGGCCAACATAGTAACCGCAAAGATCATGCATAGGGCTCTTTAGGCCAACATAGATATTGTTCGTTTTGGGCTAACTTTATTGATTGTCAGGATCTAACTCTTCGCACACACACAACCGCCCTCACGGTTTAAAATGTGTCATTCATAGTAGAGACATGGTCATACCTACCCCGTGGGTGCTTTGAACTCATGGTCTACACATGGATAATATTGTGTGCATTGGGCTAACTACCATAGACTGTCAGGATCTAACTCCTCGCACACGCACAGCCGCCCTCACAACTTCAAAAGCATCATACAAACAAAAGGTCACGCATGGAGCTCTTAGGCTAACATAGTAACCACAAAGGTCACGCATAGGCTCTTGAGGACAGTCATAAGAGCTAGGCTCAGTCATTAAGAGCTACACTCAGTTCATTAGCAACCATAAAGGTCACACATAAACTCTTTAAGCCAATCATAAGAGTTAGGCTTAGTTATAGTAACCTTAAAGGTCACACATACGCTTTAAGCCAATCATAAGAGCTACGCTCGGTTATAGTAACCATAAAGGTCACACATAGGCTCTTTAAGCCAAATGACATCTCCTAACATGGCGATAAATTATTTCATGTCCTTTACTGTAGGACTATCATTGCTAGTTTAGGGTCTTGCCACGAAAGATCTTGAGTTGGCACCGTACTTAGGAAATCTTACATCTCTTTCATGTAAACATTCTAGTCCATGGGTTTCGATTCATAACATAAGTATAACTTGCATGCATTAAAAAGTATGACATTTATAATTGAGCATAAACATTAATGCATTGAAATCATATGAAAAACATTACATGAAATTTAACTGGACTTAAAACATTTGGAAAGTAATAAAGTTTTACTCATGACATATCATTACTCACCTTTATCCTTGAGGATTGGTGCTCTAAGGACTTGGGTACTTTCTCGAAAAGCATGCCAGTAGGGCCCAAGGGACAATTTGGTCATTTTTCACTAGAATGGGCTAGCAAGCACTGGTGTTGATCAGAGTTTTGACTGTTTCTGCCACTCTGATGGTTGTGATGTTTGTGAGTGTTTCTACCACTCTGACAATTGCAATATTTGTGAGTGTTTCTGTCACTCTAACGGTGTGCGTTCATTCTGGAGATTGTCTGATCTCGGGAAGTTGCTAGATGTCTTATCGTCTGGGGGCCTAGGTACTTTTCTGATCGACGTGACGAATAGCAAACATTCTACGTTGGTGGGCTAATAGGCGCCAAAAGTGAACCGCTCTACCATCTCGGGGACAGGTTTGAAGGGACTTATCGTTTTGATGAGTTTTCTCGGTAAATGTTCCAGATTGAATTTGACTGGTCTAGACTAGAATTGAAGCTGGAATTGAGATTGAAATATTGATTTACCGTCTTAAAGAAGATGTGCCGATTGGAATTGGACCGAGCAATGCCCCTAGGGCATTTTAGTTATTTTGTCTCTATTAGGCCCGATGGGCCCGCAAAGCGATTGATTAACTAAATTAAGTCTGGAAAACAAGTTTAGACTTGAATGTGTCCATATCAGTTTGACTGTGAGTCTGGTTAAGCCAGAGATAGTCGAGGGAATGGGTTGCTTACAATGATATGGCTCAACAAGATCTTTAAGCATTTTGGAATTGTGCTTACTAATGAGAATGGACAAGAGGTGAAAGAAAAATAAGATGGAATCAATAAATCCACTTTGAAGAGCATGAGATATGAGAAAAATGAAGAGACCAATCAATGGGTCAAGAAAAAGGATGGAACCTCCATTACTGCCTCATCCTCACAAGTAGGACCAAAGGAATATGAGGAAACAGATTTTAAAATCAAGGTGGTAGAACTGTTGGATAAGTTTGATACCAAACTTGATAACTGTCTGACTATGATTATGAAGATGGAGACAAAAGTGGAACAATTGTCCAAAGAAGTGAAACTCATCATGTAAGAAATAAAAGAAGCTATTCTATAGCCATGAAAGAAGAGAATCCCTTTGATTCTGACAAGGCAACCATTGGGTCTGAAAAATATTCTGAAGAAAAAGAACTCAGTGAGGAAGAACTAGAAGAAGAAAAAGAAGAGGAAGCTATAAAAATAGAGAAAGAAACTGAACTAGAAAAGTACAAAGGGAATGAAGAAATGGTTGTTGAGCAGCCTAAAATGGGAGAAACAGATAAGCAAATGCCAGCACCTAAGCATTATGAGACAATAAACAAAGGATAGGCACCTGCTACAAGTGCTAACGCACCTAAACCAAATTCCTCCTTTTCTCCTCTTTCCAAACCCATATACAAACAAAGAGCTAGAAAGAAAGTTGCCTTTCCTCCTATCACCAAAGCCTATGGCCTTACACTCTGATCTGGACAGGGAGGTTCTAACACCCCTGATGATCGTGTTACTCTATGACTCTATTTTGCATTTAAGTTTTATGTTTAGTAGTTTAGCACTCAGTTTTTATGTTCTTTTGTTGTATGTGTTGTTATGCTGATGTGATGTTTCTAATATTTCTGGAAATGGACCAGCATCTAAGACATTTTATCTATGTTTGAATGCATTTTCTCTTTATTTGTGCCCTTTTAATAGTTAAAATTCTATTTTAATAGTTTTACTATTGTATCTATCATAATTTTATCATCAATACTTTTTTTATAAGTTTACAAAAAATGGGAGAAATATTGTCTGCTAGAGCAAGGGGGAGCCTATATTATGGGGGAGGAAAGTGTCTTACGTTTTTTATGTTTAATGAAGGTTTTGTCATCATCAAAAAAAGAAAGATTGTTGACCCAATGATTGATCTCCATAAATGATTTTGATGATAACAAAACTTAGTTATTATAGACTAATGATTTTAACTTGAGTACACAGGCAAGTTATAAAAAACTTGTATAGAATTGCAGAGTACTATGGAAGATTTTGTCAGTACCTCATAAGAGTGCCGACACCATAAAGGCCATATGAGAAGTTTGTGAAAGAACAAATCAAAGTCAATAGTGCCAGCACTTGATAAAAGTGATGACACCTAAAGAAGAAGAGATAAGGTTTGAACATGCAAATGTTTGGCAACATCCATGGCCAACCTATTCATAGTAAAGACCCTCGATCCTCATATTCATACCAATCCACTAAAGCGTCATGTAGCTCGAACACACTGTCTTCAAAGCATTATGAAGGAAGCTCAAAAGAAAAATCTATCAAGATTGTTGACAATGCAAATGATTAGTGACACTTGATGGTCTGTCCAACTGAAAGACTTCCCTAAGTACAAGAAAATTGCTGACACCAAATAAATTGGTCGACAAATGACTTCTAGAGGCTAAATGTGTTTAGAGGTTCAGAAAGCTACTAAGGAAGTCAGAAAGGCTCAGATATATTTTCACCATCAAAGACTGATTTACAGAATGAAAGGAAGATATTTTATAGAAACCAGTAACAAAAGATGCAGGAAGCCAGATTGGTGACACTAGCAAAGATTGCTGGCAATCTCGGTTGACGATAGAAAAAGGCACCAACGGTCAAATTTTTAAACTGTTTGTCTTAGCCACCCGTGCATTAAATGCACCTCTGATGGCTCTAACGGCTAATTCCTGTGATAGATTATATATATGAGTTCAAACTCATTTATAGAAGAGAGACAAGGATCTTAAAGTGCAAAAATTCAAAAGCCCCAAACATTCCTCACTTTTCTGCACCTACTACTATCCAAAAGAGTTTATTAAGCTTTAATCTTCATTTATTCACTTCTGAGAGTGATGTTCATTGTATTTCTAAACTCATTACTTCCGAAAAAGGTTGTTGTAACCTTATTGAGTGAGCGTAGCTTCATTATACACTAGTAGATCGAGAGCTTGAATTGAAACTTCTTAGTGATTAAGAATTTGGTGTAAATCTTTGAATGTAATAGTAAGCTGGGTACTTGAAGAAACTAGCAGCTATGTAATAAAACATTTATATAGTGGAATACCTTTGAGAGGATCGAGGAACAGAAGACGTAGACAAGGGTTGGGCCAAACCTCTGTAAAATTCTTATGCTCTATTTTACTACTAAATGTGTGTGTACTGTTTATACTTGCCATCAATCTTCATTAGCATTTGCATTGATCATTGTATCACATCTTTAGTTTAATTCTTTCAAAAGTATTTTCTAACAAGATAACGTGACTATATTCAATCCTGTTTAAATTGTGGCAAACTTGTTCAACTTGATTATTTTAATTACTCATATTTTTTGAAGAAACCAATTCACACCCCCCCCCCCCTCCCTCTCTCTCTCGTGCTAACAAAAGGCTCCTCACACCAAAAGTTGTTGATGCTTAAGCAAAACAAAGGAGAGGAGGGGCTACCAAAGTGCATCCTAGAGGGGAAAAAAAAAGAGGGTGAGAAATAGAGAGAAAGGGGAACATTTTGCCAAGAATGAGAGAAAAGGGAAGTGCTGCTTAAGCAGAGAAAGATAAAGAGAAAAGATTTAATTGTAAGAAAGAATACTTAAAGAATCATACAACGAGAGAGAATGAGGAGACTATGGTTACATCTTTGAGGTAAGAACTTTTCATTCTTTTTCTATTTAGGTAATGATCTATATGGGGTTTGTTTAGTTTATATTTTCTGTGTATTGTGTGGGAATCAGCATCATCAACTGTTTATGTAGGTGGGTTTTGTTGTTATGGCAGCGAGTGATAGGTGTTTGTTTAAAGTCCTATGTTGTTAAGGAGGTATGGTGGTTTAATGTTGTGGCTAGAATGAGAGAGGGAATGGAATTGGGTAAATGGGGGTATGCATATGCTGATTTTGGGATTGCCATGGGGAGCCATGGCTACTGTTGGTGGAAGCACTGTTGTGGAAATTTTATGGGGTTGTTATGGGTTGGTTTTGGAGAAGAAAGAGAAGAGAAGAGAAGATAGGGAAAAGAAGAGATTTTGCTACCAACAGAAAAGAAAGAGAAGGAAAAGGGGGAAAGCTCACGGGGGTGGCTAGAAAAAGAGATTCCAAGCCCACACAACTCAGGTGTAACTTTCCTCTAGTACCTAGAGTGAAACTCTGCACATATAGTCATTTAGAAAGGTTTGGAATTGGCCAAAATTGGTGCAACGAAACCATGGTTTCCGGTGAGTCCTTAAGTTTGTAAATTTTAAGAAAAGGGGAATAGGGCTGTGTATTCTTAAATTAAATGGTTGGGGGTGATATTTAGAGGAGTTTTGTAGGGGTGTGTAGCAGTCCTGAAGACCTAGAATAGTTCATTTGAATTGACAAACAAAACTCGATGACGAAATGAACCAACTATAGGGGTCACATAAATGCTAGAGTTTTGCAATTTTTCTACACCAAATCTGCTAAGATGGTTGGTAAACATATTAATCTGATGACACATGAGTTTGAGATATGCTGGGTGATGGGAAGATGATAAAAACAATGGGGTTGCAGGCTGTTGTCCAGAAACTGGGCATGACCCACGATTTTCAGCAATTTTTTTGAAGTCCTAAATAAGGTCTGATCCTAATTCTAAAACCACCATGAGAATGGCTCAAATAGGGCTTCAGATTAGACCCTAATTTCATCCAAAAAGCTTAAGAAATAAAAAAGATAATGAAGATTAAAATTAGTGCTGCAAAATTGGTGCAAACCAGTTAGGGTAGCCATTTGCAGAGCCTAATTTAATAGGTTAAATGGCTCTGATCATGCATCTAAGACCATGGTAGGAAAGCTCAAGAAAATCCCTTGATTTTAAAGACAAATTTCACAAGAAAAAATTGAAAAATGTAAAAGAAAACCAAGTTTGAGATTTGGTTAAAAATTGGTGCGAACTCACCAGGTGCAACAACCCTCAGAGGCCTTTTGGAGGCCCAAAACTTCACGAAAATTGCTTCTTAGCACATGGTTAAATCATGTTCGAAATGAACTTCACTTTAGACATAAATTTTGTGTCATTTGGATGTAAAGCTACGATTTTGTTGATAATTGATCTATTTAAAAATGATATTTGGAGCTGAAATTTTGAAAACTTGAATTTAGAGTTATATTAGTTATTTTGGTTTGGTCTCATTCAAAAATGTTGAATATTCGAATTATAGTGAAATTTTAATTTTGGGTTGTCATTGCTGAATCCTAATGCCCTGTACTATATCCCCCACTTTGACAACATATTTGACCAAGTTAGAATATTCAAAACCTTATATAATTTTTACTGTATCTATTGGAGATGGGTCTAAGAGTGTGTGCCAAATTTTGGGTCAATTTGATACAGTTTTCCTATTTTAAGAACCCCTTAAAGTTGAACCAACTACTACAGAATTTTCATCTCAACAGCACTGCCCTATTTTATGAAATACAAAACAAATAGTTAAACATATTCAATAAATATGGAACTTGGTATGAATGCTCCTTGAAATTTTATTTTTATATCCCACAAGTTTTTGAATTTATTGATATAAGTTCATAAGTTATTCTCAATATAACAAGCCTATCTCAGAATTGACAAATTGGAGAGCCTGGTGAATATTAGTGTTAAAACCTTATAAACTCTTGGAGGTTGAAGGAGCTATTATAAGACCATACGCTTAACATTATAAATCTTGATTTTATAGAGTTTCACAAAGTTTAGTCATGGTTATCGAGTTCATGTTCGGGTCCAAGCCACTCTAGGAAGTTCTGTTTAAGATTGGTTTCAATTATATTAACTCTTAAATTGTCGAATTTCATAGAGCTAATATGGATTGTGTGGTAATCTTAACAACAATTGTGGAACATGTTTGAGGTAAATCGGTTGTATACAATATGCTCCTTTTTAAATCTCTTTGCAAAACGTGTATTCCTGTCATTTCTAAATTGTATTCTTTTTGAATATTTGTGGTCATTGTTTAATTCCATCGATATATGATTATTGATCTGTTAAGTTCTTTCGGCACAACCTAGATTATCGTGTTCATAGTTGAACTCCATGATAATAATATTTGTGGAACTGTTGGATTTTGTTATAGCTACTGTGTCGTAGAACTAATTAGTACATGTCCAAACTGCTAGGGACAGCGAAATTTCTCAAGATCCGACTATAGTGTATACGCATAATACGAAAAATTCTCATATGATTAGCATAAACTAATCTACGTGATTAGAATCATATCTTCGAGATCTCTTTAGTTTGATCCCGAATAGTAATAAGTATGAATTTTGAAATCCCACTTTAGGAATGTAAATCCAGCCCGAGGCCCATGGGCCTCTAAAGCCCGAGCCGAGCCCGAGCACCCTGTGGGCGAGCTTGGGCCCCCTTTCTAAAAGCCCGAGCCCAGCTCAAAGCCCAACCCAAGAGCTTGAGCCCAAGCCCGACTATGAGCCCTTGAACCCCCCCCCCCCCCCCCCCCCCCCCGAACCCATACCCATGACCCTTCATTTTCAAATTTATTTTTCTTAAGCACATTCATTAATTTTATAAATGTAAATGTATAAATAATTTACCTTAGTAATTCTTATTAATCATATATAATCATAAATATAAGTGTAAAGTTTTTTACATAAGTTCAAAGAAATTAAATATGTGTAAGCTTACAAATAAATTTCTAATTCATAGAATCATAGTGTATAATTTATTATAACGAAATTTATTAGTTTTAAAAACATAATGCTACAAAAAAAGAAAATGGGCCAAAGTTCGAGGCCGAGACCCGACCTGAAGCCCGTTCCTAGGGCCGTGGGCTGGGCTTGGGCCTTCCCTTTTACATTTTGGCTCGGCCCGAGCTCGGTGGGCCACGGCCCAACTGGGCTGACCGGATTAACATCCCTATCCCTCTTGTTTGATCTTGAATAACAAGCAACAACAACGAAAAAACTTCTCGAACTCAATATTCGAACTTCTATTGTATCCCTCAAACACGTCTTACTCAAGAGAGAGTGGGCTCGTTGCTGCTAAGGTTTTTATCTCTCACAAGAACGTGTATCTGAGATTATCAATTGTAACCATAACTACTCATAGAGTGCGTATATATAGAAGCTACAACAGCGATCACATGATTAGTATGACTAGGACTTGCTATACAAATATGGATTCCTAATCCAACAAGGATTAATTTCTATTTATGTAAATTATAATTTATACCACTAAAGAATTATAATTGCACTCCCTATCATGTTATGAATTATATTTCAAGCTCCATATTATTAAATGGTTATTTATTTCCCCACGTTAAGATCACAAATACTCGTCTATTAAATTAAATTTATTAGACTTATTTAATGTCTTTGAGACGTTCTACTTAACTTATTTGATATGTCGAATTCATAATTCACCTACAAAATTTGATATAATCAAAACTTGTAAGTTTCCTCAATGGGGTATTATCAATCCCTATACCAGAATGTGAATTCCATTAATAATTAATACTCACCATGCATGTAATGTTATTATTCAACTCACTGAATTTATTGACCAACAAAAGATCTCACTCTTCTATTAATCAAAACAATAAACACTACATGCACGTGTTTATTTATTACATTCAGGATAAGAGTATAAGTACTCATAATAATAATGAGGTATTAATTGTTTTATATAGTCAATATAAAAATAATTACCTCAACACACAAAGTGTACTAGTACAAGGAATTAGAATTATACTGTTCTCCATACTCTAATTCCTCAAAGGAATCATAAAACAAAACTACAACACACATACATACAAGCATACACAAGGTTTGAAATTTATATCTTTCTCTCTCAAGCTTTGCAAGATCCAACAATGGTGGCTTCTTGTGGGGGTTAAGCTTCTCAAGCTTCAATCTTCTCTTAGCTTCTTTCCTCTTGATATTCTTCTTTTCCTTCTCTTTTTTCTCTTCTTCTTTTCCTCTTCCTTCTTCCTTTCGGCTAAAGAGAGTGAGACTGTGTGTGTGTGTGAAATACATACGTATTACAAATATGAGACACCCATAGGAAATAATCTCATGATCCTCGTATACCAAGCTTCCATTACAACCTAGGTCAACATTGACCTTAAAAAGAACTTACGGTGGCGTTCCTAGGGTTTAAATCTCACGCATCTCGCTTCCAGCGACATCCAGTGAGGTCCAGCAAAGTTTTCACCTCACGGTCGCGATGCCCAGATTTACACCCAATCTATTTCTTTCATCGACAAGTATCGAGGACCTAGTGAAGTCTATCGACGTCTCTCGAAGTCTATCAAAGTTCTAAACAGAAATAACCTAATATGTTTTTTCCATCGATAGGTGTCGAGGGCCCATCGAGGTCTATCGACGTCCATCGATGTCCAGCGAAGGTCCATCGACGTCTAAAATTAATTACTTTATGTATCTTCCAAGACTCTCTTAGCATGAGCTCGAATAAATAGACATTAAGTACATCCCAAATGCTTGTGATAGACACTCCAACAACCTAAATTATAAGGAATAAAACTCGTTATGAAATTTAGTCAATTACATGTTACACGCATTAATTCCAAAAAAATAAAGATTCAGGATATTATATGTTTTGTTTGTCCTGAGTTGAGCACTTGTACTGCTGTCATATTATATACTTTTTGATTTAATTTTATTTTTGAGGTTGGCATGAAACGAATGCCAAGTGCAATTTTTGAGCTCATTCATTTTCATGATATTGTAGATGCTAAAGTAAATTATATAACCCCTTCCAAGCACTAGAATATTGTAAATACCTCATTTTATTTGCCTAGAAGGCTTGGGTACTTTTTTTTGGATGTTCCAAATGATGCAAAGCAGAAAGTTTGAATTTTCATGAAATTACAACTACAAGTTCTGCGAATAAATCGCAAAATCAAATAAACCCTTCAAATACATTTTGCACGTTGCAACTTCTCGTTATTTTGCTTGATTGACATAACTCGCCACTCGCCACTTTTTGCCTTATTTACACAAAACTCTTTAGAAATACATAGAGGCTGCCTTAGGGTTTCCTAAAGTGATCTCAAAGGAATATAATTTTTTTTTCGTGTGTATTATGACAGTATTGGGGTTTTACTTACTTTCTTTTCCTATCCAACGCCTTGTTATATGACATGTGCATATATGCAATCAGTATATATATGCAACAATTCTAATTCCCAATCCACATTGGCATTTTTTAATCCCATATTAGAAATTTGCATAAAGAGTCTTGGATATATAAATAGGAGTTGTGAACCCAAATGACTTCCCTTAATTTGCATAACCCGTTTGGTAACGAGGTTAGTTTTCATTTTTTGTTGGGTATTTTTGCTGTGTATTTTTTTCTCTACTTTTAAAAAATAAAAACAAAAAACATGTTTGGTAACTCAAATAAAGTTTTAGTTTAGATGGTGAAAATGTAATTAATTTTTAATTCATTTAGCCTACTTTTAAAAGTTTGAAGGATTAAATAGAAGAATAAAAGTTGATGGATGCCATTAAAATTTGAGGCAAATTTGGATAGACAAAACGATTATTTACCTTTTTAAATACTAAGACAAATCTCTAACAAAATGTTCAAATTAGGCAAAGGGTATTTTTACAAACCTATCATTCAGACATATTTTCCTTAAACCGTGTACAATCAATAATAGCTATGAAACAGGAAATAAGGCATATGTTTCAAAGTTAATACTTGAGGGGCAGTTCATGTTTAACATGGCTTATTTAAGACTGGACAGACTGCTATTGGCTATATATGTTAATACAATCGAGATACAACTGGCAAAAAAAAAGTTGGCTCATAGAAATTTTAGAAGTTAAGGGCAATGGATAAAGGGTAATAAATGCAACTCTTCTGTAAAAAAAAAATTTGTATATTTTTACTGTGTGACAAATTCATGAACAAATTTAATTGTACAAATCTATCGTGAAAATTGAGAGCTAATTGCCAAAAGAGATAACAAAAAAAAAATAATAACAGAAAAGAAAGAAAGAAAGAAAGAAAAAAAGGAAAGAATTATAAAATATATATATTTTAGACAAGTATGTATCGCCCAAATATGCCAAATCTCATCATCTTTTCTACCTTTATAACCTCACATTTTATTCCCTTCATTTTATTTTATGTCCTGGTTTCTTTTTCATTTTTTGTTTTGTTTCTTTCAATGTTTTAATTGCTTGGGAGCCAGTTTGTGCTTATATGGCTAATTTAAGATGTGCTGCAGTGCTATTAGCTACATATATATATATATATATATTAGTACGTTTAGAATATGTTTGGCAACAAAAAAAAACAAATAGAAGAACTACAATTTTAAAAGTCAAGAGTAAAGAAGAAAGAGTGAGTCGTTTGAGGAAAAAGTAAACATGAACTTGGATGGAACAAACGTTCAGTAAAAGGCAGGAGATGGGCATACAGCTAGGGTGGCTATTAAGCCATATCATAGATTAATTAATATTGTCTCTCTAAAAACATAACTTAAAGTGATTTGAATCAGAAACCTCAGTTTTGAACAAAAGGAAAAACTTGCTAAAATTATAATGGAGGAATTTAAGAAATCTTAAAATAAAAATTCTACTATTTTGGAATGTTAGGTAAAACTTTTCAAAGTAATATCAGACTTACCTTAGTTGTAGTAAAGATTTTCTAACAATGAATAAAAGGTAAAAGTTTTTATATTGCACTGTTAGACGAGTACAACTATGACACCTATAATTTATCTATTGAGAAATTCGAAAAACTAAGAGAAATTGAATTAGGACGTTCAACATCAAAGGCCTGTAAATATATTACTATAATATATAGTATAGATTTGCTAGGAGGTTTTTGAAGTTGAAATGTATAAGCATCCTTAATATTAGGATACATGCCATGATATCCTATTATATTGGTCATTTTCTTAAAATATGAATATTATATCCAAATGCATGTTTAATATAAAAAAGCTCAATTATTGAATTACTACTGCTAATAATTTCAAGTATTTAATTTTTAAATTAATTATTTATGGTCAAGTTTCTTCACTAAGATAAATGTAAAAACTATACTTCACAATGTATAATAAGTTTTTGATGATAAATCAAATCTCCTTATCTTCAAATTTTAAATAATATTTTTGGTATATTATAACTTTTTAAGTAGTTACATGTGCACTATTAAATGTACTAGTGTAATAAATAAATCAACTTAAATATGTGATTTAGACATTTGGTCAATATAGCTCCTTAGAAAGATTTTAATTTAAAAAAACTACTTCAGAATGTTCATTGAGTTGGGCAACTTGGCTGAATATATTGGCCTTACAAAGGAGCTCTGTGCGGGCTTCTATAGCCTTACATTTACATAGCTCCTCATACCTAATACTATTTTTATATTTTGAGCTTCTGATACCCCCAACAACTTCAAACTTATTGTTAATAACCGAAGGATATATTTTTCCCAATAACCCACACATAATAATAATAATAATTTACACTATGAATTCGCATCATGGAAATTAAAACGAACCCATAAAATTTGTTATAAAATTGTTTAATTACTATTCACATTTATGTTATAGCTTTGCTGGTGATTATAGATTACTTCACATGTTATCCATTCATAATTCTTATTCTGTGAATTGCTCAATGATTTTTACTGTGCATTCACATGACATCATTTTAAAAACATTTGATTTAATTAGTTTGTATATATATGACTTTATGTTAGTTGTGTTTGGTAGGCAAGGCTAAGTAATGACGACAATGGTTATGTTTTATTGGGAAGGAAAGATAATGCGAGATCGCCGAGAAAGTGTATCGTACGATATAGATGCTAGTGCGTGTTATGATGTTGAATTAGGAACCTCAGTTGTTGTGTTACATGACATGATGATGCCAATGATAGCTGAGTATCAAGAACATGTGACTATAAAATTTATATGTAGATACCTGCATAGACGAAATAGAGATGTCATGATATATAAGAAGTTGTCAATCAATGAAGACAGGACATTGCAAAATGTGTTGAATATCCCTTCCAGATATCCTGACCTCCAGTGTGTTGAAATATACGTTGTGAAGAAAGAGGGTAGCACAATGAACACTAGTCGTGCGGATGTGAGTTAGGGAGATGTCCAAACCTACAGTGAACTATTGTCAAGGGAGGGAGATGTATCAGCATCAGGGTCATTTACTCAAATACTTTCATTTGGGCAGAGTAGCCAAAGCACAACAGCAAAGGAAGCGTTAGGACAACGAATGTCTGGCATCTTCAACCCAATTAAAGATTTCTCGCAGGGCCCTAGTAATTTTAAATAGTTTCACGACTTTCACAGTCACCAACACCTCACCCTTAATATACTTCAGGCCAAGGTGAGTGCATAGAGGCGGGAGGTCTCAGTGAAAGTGTAGATCATGTGGAAACCCTAGGGACATGAGTAGATGAAGATGTGGATGTTGTTCAGTCTGACAATTCAGATAAAGATATTGATGTCTTAATGAGAAATGAACCAAATGACGAGTCTGATCACGATGGACACGAAGAACCGAACATTGGTGAAGTCTTACATGACACTCTAGATATGCCATTTTTTATGAACTTGGTTAGGCCAGATGATGTCGTAGGTGGTCGAGACTTATATGATCGCAGTCTGACATGGTTAGATGATAATCCAGAGTTTGCAAAATGAATAGTTTTCAAAGATAAGGATGCGTTGATCCGTGCATGTAACTGGTATCACGTGAAAAAAATAAACATTATTATGTTGTGGAAACAAATAAAAAAGTTTGGAGCACCAGGTGCACTCACGATTGCCTTTGGAAACTACGTGCATGTTTGAAGAACAAGCATAGTTTCTTTGAGATCACGCAATACCCCGGGCCTCATATATGTTTACATGGGATAGAGAGTTTAGATCACCGCAATCTAAATTTGACATTCATTGCACACATGATTAAGACACAAGTTGCTGTAAGTTGATTTCAATTTCAAATTTAAAGTAAGATATGTTGATATTGTTTGTTCATGCCTTCCATTGGTAAAGTACAAGTGTTTGTTTGTTGTGGTGTACAGGAAGACCCTGGTTGGAACATTGCATCCATAATCGAGAATGTTAAAAATAATGCAGGTTTCACAGTTTCGTACAAGAAAACATGGCTTGGAAGAACAAAGGCCATTGCAATGGTTTTTGGAGATTGGGATGCATCCTATAAAAAGTTGCTGAGGTACATGAAAACGTTGGAGTTCAAAAACCCGGGCACAACTGTGATTTTAGAAACATTGGACTTAAGTACGCTGGGCGTTAGGGTGCTTGACAGAATATTTTGGGCATTTCGGCCATGCATAGAAGGGTTCAAGCACTGTCCACCAATCATAGGAATCGACGATACTTTTCTTTATGACAGATATACAGGGGTTTTGTTGATTGCTACGGCGAGAACTGTTACGAATAACATTTTTCCCTTAGCTTTTGCGTTAGTTGAATCAGAAAACTATCGTGATTGATCATGGTTTATCAACAATGTCAGGCATCTCATTGTGCTAGGGCAAGAGGGCGTTACATTGATTTCTGATCAGCATGCAGCCATATTGAGCACCGTCAAACATGAATGGGAAACACCGCGACTAGGGCAACTGGCTGGATTCCATAGATATTGCCTTAGACACTTTAAAAATAATTACTACAAAAATTTCAGTAACGTTAAAGTTATGCAATTAAAATTTTGATAATTTCGGTATCGACGGGAGGCTCCGGCGGGTCTCGAGTGACGTGGGAGTTAACGGCACGTCAATTGAACTCCCAGTTCAAATATTATGCAATTATTCAGAATTTCAGGACTTGGACTTTCGGAGTTAGGCCAATTAGGCCTTTGGGGTACCGAATTGAGGAGGAAAGGTCCAGGGACTGCAAAACTCGACGAGAGGCTCTAGCGGGTCTCGAGTGATGTGTGAGAGTTGACGGCACGTCAATCAGACTCCTAGTTCAAATGTTATGCAATTGTTCGGGATTTTAGGACTTGGACTTTCGGAATTAGGCCAATTAGGCCAATTAGGCCTTTGGGGTACCGAATTGGGGAGGATAGGTCCGGGGACTGCGAAACTCGACGGGAGACTCCGGCGGGTTCCGAGTGACGTGTGGGAGTTGATGGCACGTCAATTGGACTCCTGGTTCAAATGTTATGCAATTATTCGAGTTTTCAAGACTTAGACTTTCGGAATTTAGCCAATTAGGCCTTCAGGGTACCGAATTGGGTAGGAAAGATCCGAGGACTGCAAAACTCAATGGAAGGCTCCGGCGGGTCCTGAGTGACGTATGGGAGTTGACGGCACGTCAATCGGACTTCCTATTTCAAATGTTATACAATTATTCGGGATTTTAGGACTTAATCTTTCATAGTTAGGCCAATTAGGCCTTCGAGGTACCGAATTGAGGAGGAAAGATCCGGGGACTGCGAAACTCGACGAGAGGCTCCGGTAGGTCCCGAGTGACATGTGCGAGTTGACGGCACGTCAATTGGACTCCCCATTCAAATGTTATGCAATTTTGAAATGTTGGTGATAGGTTTTAAAGTTTACTAGGTGTTGCTGGTATGGGGTTACTAATTTAAACGCTTTTTGTAAAAGCATTTTTATGGAAAACACTTTTCTAATTAGCATTTTTATGAAAACACTTTTTCAATTAGCGTTTTAGGCATTTGTTGCATGCGGCGTATAAATACGAAAGAAATTTTTTTTCAATTAGCGTTTTCTTTAAAAACGCTAATTGAAAAAGCGCCGAACTCGAGTCAGGGAAAATACCCCCTCTTAATTCCTTATGTTGGGAATTAAGATCAAAATTTCCCTGTGTCAAGGAAAATACCCCCTATTAGATAGCTTGTTCACATCAAAGCCAAATAAGAAAGTTTTGGGTTTGTGCCTTCCTATGCTTATGTGTGTGTATAGAAAGCAATGTTTTAAAACTCGAACCAGACTGCTCGGTTGAACTTTGACCAGGCCTAATAGCGGTTCAGATATATCCATAGAACCATTCAAATAAAATAACCGCTCTAATTTCTTAAAATCATTCGGCCTGGTGGTTGAATCGGTGAACTGGTCAACCCGTCATTGGGTTAGTGTAACTGGCCGGGTTTAAGATAGTATAAAATGCCCTCTTTTCTTTTACAAATTAAGGTTAGAACAAAAAATTGGGATCAAATTACAGTTGCAGTAGCTTGACTAACGAGCTGAGGAGTGAGGACTCTTCGTCGCTGAGACGACGACCTACCATTTCAGTACTGATCTGAACTCCGGTAAGTTCCACTGCTAGGTACTTCTCTCTCTCTCTCTCTCTCTCTCTCTCTCTCTTAGTCTCTTTATCTTTCTTGGTTTCTCTTTCTGTAATCTCTCTCTCAAGCCAAGTCAAGGTCGAGGAATCTCAACTCCGGTGCTGATCTGAACTCTAGCAGGTGCCAGCCGCTAGGTACTTCTCTCTCTCTCTCTCTCTCTCTCTCTCTCTCTCTCTCTCTCTCTCTCTCTCTCTCTCTCTCTCTCTGTGTGTAATATGATATTCTGTGAATCTATATTGCATTCTTCACAAATACAAATATGTATTTCTATTTAAAATTACAAATTGTGGAAGATAGATCTCCATAAATATGACATATTTCATGCATACTCCTATCGTTTGCTCTCTTACTGCATTTCCTTTTTTTCCCCTTAATTATCATTGCTATTTTTCTATGTGTTAGAAGTTGTCCATTGTAATCTTTACTTTAGGTTGGTCGTGCACATGATTTATTTTTTTTAGAAATGTTTCAAAGCATATTTAAAGTTCTACAAAATTTCTTCTTCTCTAGGCTATAATATGAGGTGGTGCACTTAGAGTTGGATTTCTTTGTGCCCTTTCAAATAATAACCATGTGCCATCATTGTCATGTATTGTGATTGCTTTTAGGATGGTTTTTTATTTCCATAATTGTTATTCTAACTTTTTACTTTAATCTATGCTTAGTTTGCAAGGTGACTTATACTAGGGCAAAGTGCTATTCATCACATTTGAGATGATATCTTCAACAAGTAAAAATAAGGTATATTTTCACTAGAATACTCTCATAATTTTAAAGCTTCGAAAATTCTATTATGTGCTTGGGACTTGGAAGTGTTATATGTCTTTCTTTGATTATTTGAACTATATAGTCTAAGTTATATTATTAAATTATGTTTTTTTGCATTCATGATATTCTTTTATTTCAGAAATTAAGGAAAGCATTAGAAAAGATATTTAAAAAATACTTAACATTATTAGGCAATTGTTTGTAATTTTATTACCTAATTTTATATATTTTGTATATATTTATATCATCTTCATGACATCACGGTTCGATAACAGTTGACCCAAAGGTTGAACTAGTGACCCATGACCCGGTCCCTTTTTTGGTTGGCTCAACAATCCAGGTTTCAAAACATTGATAGGAAGATTTCAATTCCACAAAAGCAATAAAACAATTCTACAATTTCTCTCTCTCTCTCTCTCTCTCTCTCTCTCTCTCTCTCTCTCTCTCTCTCTTCTGTATATAGAAATACTTTGAATAAATTATACTTTTCACCCTTGTACTTTACATTGAATCCCACTTCAAAACCTGTACTTTCAATTATAATAATTAAGCTCATGTATTTTTAATTCATCGCAATGTCACTCTCTCGTTTGTTTGCCAAAAGTCATGTGTGTTTCACATAGCCCTTTTTCAAGGGCAAAACTATATTTTCACACAATTTTGGCACCTAGAAGCCCTCATCTCTCACCAATCTCTCTCAAAGACTCTAAAAATCAAGTCATTCTAAGTATAAAATGAAATTAGGGTTACAAAATTTTCCCTCAATTGTCTCAAGTGAGGGAGAGTTAAAGGCGTTTTGTAATATCTCAAACCTCTACTCATTTATATTAATAAGAATTTCTAGTATTTGCATTGTTTAATATTAATTATTGTCTCATTTGAGTCAAGAGTGACCAATGGAAGCTTGGGTTGTAGCTTAAGCCTATGGGGTGAAACACATAGGATTATTCTCATGTGTGTCATCTTGTATGCTCTTATATATATATATATATATATATATGTATATATACATAAAATAAATACACACACCCGATCGGTTGAGAGAGGGGAGAAGAGAGAGGAGAAGGAGGGAAATGGAGATTAAAGGAGGAAGAGCTTAAAGGGGAGGTGAAGGAAGAGATTTAAGCCATTAAAAGACTTGACCAAGCTTGAAGAAGGTAAGGTTCTATTTTCTTCTCCAATTGTATATGTGTATGTATATATCTTTGTGGGTTATGTTGTTGAGATTGTTGTGGATGACTCTTGTGAGTCCTAAATTAGCTAAGTATAGAATGTTGGAAGCCCCATTGAAAGATTTGAAGGTTTGGGATATGAAATCCCCAACTTATGCAAGTTAGGATTTGGCTTCCTAAAACCCTAGATCCCTTCGATTTTCTTGTTTAAAGTGTTTGATTTTGAGTTATTGTGGTCTTCTTGGGTCTATCTTTGAATCCTAGAAGCATTGGAAGAGTTTGTGAGAGTTTTGATGGAGTTTGGTTTTGATTTGAGTGAGGTTTGAAGATTTTTGGGTTGTAATCTGGTTATTTAGTTTTGAAGTAGACTCCTTAGTTTGTGAAAACGACTCCTTATCCCAGTGAACTCCCAAATTCATTCGTTTAGCTTGGGAGGCGACTCTTTTATTTTTTGGAGCCGACACTTTTGCCCAGAGAACTCCCAAATTCGTTTCTTCTGCTCAGAAGGCGACTCCTTTGTTTCTGGAGCCGACACCTTCATCCAGCCCCCAGTTTCACCTTTCAGCTCAAACACTGTTTAGTAAAATAGGCATAACTTTCTCTAGAAAACTCGGATTGATGCACCGTTTGAAGCATTGGATAGTAAACTCATAGACCTTTGTTTTCATATAAAATTTGTACTCTAATTCGTTATAGATTAAGAGATATTGAATTTTGAAGTTAACCCAAAATTCAATCAGCCTTCCAAAACTTTAGTCCATTTTCTATAGTGTGAAATATTCCTTAAGAAGTGTTTGAGATGCAATGAAGGAGTCGATGTCTCGGCTTCCATGTTCAAACCTTAACCTTATGTTCTCGTTTTTCATTGAGGCCTTATCTTAGAATTTAGCCTCGCTCTTCCGTTGTTCGAGTGAGGTGTTATTGAGTCGGGCTTGAGAGACTTATGTGTTTAGTCTTAGTTTACATGTTATTGCTTTGCCTTATAGTCTAGTATTCATGTTTCTCTACTTTCATGTGCATTTTGTGTAGGAACGCCTTGTTTAGCACCAGTTCTATTGGAGAGAGGTGAGTAACAATATGTCATGAGTAAGACCTATCACTCTCCAAATGCTTTCAAGTTCAATTACTTTTCATGTATTTCTTTCCATTTATTTCAATGCCTCAATGATTACATTCAAGAATAAATGTCATGCTTTGAATTACATACGAATCTAACCTATGATATGAATACAACCCACGGACTAGAACATTCACGTAAAGTAGATGTAAGACTCCTAACGTGCGACTCTAACTCAGGGTCTTCTCGTGGCAAGATTTTAATCTAGCCCAATAGTCCTACGCTAGGGGACGTGAAATAAACTATGCTAGTCCTACGCTAGAGGACGTGAAATAAACTATGCTAGTCCTACGCTAGAGGACGTGAAATAAACTATGCTAGTCCTACGATAGGGGACGGAAAATAAACTATCTATGTTGGGAGATGTCTCTGGCCTAAAGAGCCTATGCGTGACCTTTATGATTACTATGTTGGCCTAAAGAGCCTATACGTGACCTTTATGGTTACTATGCGTAACCTTTATGATTACTATGTTAGCCTAAAGAGCCTATGCGTGACCTTTATGGTTACTATGTTGGCCTGAAGAGCCTATACGTGACCTTCATGATTACTATGCGTGACCTTCATGGCTACTATGTTGGCCTAAAGAGCCTATGTGTGACTTTCATGGTTACTATGCGTGACCTTCATGGTTACTATGTTGGCCTAAAGAGCCTTATGTGTACCGCGGGGCTAAGACCAAGCGCCCGAAAGGGGGTAGGCAGGTGCGAGCCAGAACGAACACTATTGTACTGAGTACTCAGATAGCTCAAGCGCTCCCGAAGCAGTAGGCAGGGCGAAGTGTTACCGTCGCAATGCGTTTAAAACCGTGAGGTAGGCACATGCATGACATGAAGCGACAAAACAGGCAATATTGTACATGGTTAAGATCTTGGTCTAAAGAACCCTATATATGACCTTTAAGGTTATTTATGCGGAGCCTAGCTCTGATATAGAGACGTAACATACTTATGCTCTAGAATGAGTAATATGATTTGTTTAAATTTTTTACGACAAGTTACGTATGTTTCACAAGTACTAATGTCACGATATCTCTCTTTCCTATGACATTATGATATGCCCTTACAATAGCTTGCCATGGCATGCTTATGCCAGCTACATTATGTTTTACGAATTCACGTTATATGTTATGCCTCACTTTTATGATACAATGTTCGAATTGCTATAGTATCCCAATGTGATATTTATGTTACCTACGCTTCCAAACCTACGTTTTATAAGTTACTATGAATGGTAATATTTGATATATCTTATATTATACGTCGAGCTAAGATGTACGCTTACAAGATATGATGTGTTATACTAATGACAAGCTATGTCATGTACTACGAGAGCATGCTACGACAAGTCTCTCGCTTCTTCGACCTTATGTTTTAGAGATAACGAATTATGTTGGTATGGTAGTATAAGTCATGCATTTTTAAGTTTACACTTATACATTTTCTAGGTACACCATATGTATGCATAAACGTTCAGCTATTGTCATATACATTGAAGAGAAATATTAGTTGGGTAATAACACACTTATGTTTTAGAACAAGAATCAAGATATGTCAAATGCTTATGATGATATATGTATGTCACGCTTCTCCTTGATGATATTATGTCTCTAAATGGTATGATGTTTTAATACAAAAGCCTATGCTTAAAGTGTCTTTAAGATTATACTTATACGATTCTAAGTTCATGCCACTCATGCATAAATGTGCCTTTACTGTCATGTACATTAAATATAAATGTAGCATATGGTATTTTATACTCATGCATTAATGTTACTCAGTAAGCATTAGCTTACGTTTTTCTAAAAATATTTTCAGGTGAACGTACTGGGAGGCCTTGAAGGAGGCCCATTACATGGACATTTAGATTGCAACCCACTGGCCTTACGTTATGTACTAATTTAGGGGTTGGCCCCCAATGTTTTGTAATATTATAATGTTATAACTGTGATGGCCTTTGATAGGCCCACCTTATAGAATGAATATAGTTCAGAAATTAGCCACAGCTCTACTATGTATGACACAAGTTTTACTTTACGTTTATAAAATTTTAAATTCCGTAATTATGTATCTTTTAAATGATAAAAGCACAGGTGTCCAACCAGATTATGCAATGTGGCCTTAGATAGCTAAGCTACTAGCCGGTCATGCACCCTAAATCCGTATGGGCCAGGTTTCGGGTGGTGACACGTTTGGAAGTCAAAAGAGCTACATGAGACGTATAAGGCTTATGACCGTGAATTGCAAAAACAGAGGCTTGTGAGAGAGGGTGACATTGCAACAAATTAAAAGTACAGGAACTTAATTATTAAAATTGAAAGTATAAGTCCTAAAGTGAGATTCAGTGTAAAGTGCAAAGATGCAAATTGTAATTTATTCATAAATTTCAATTCCACAAAAGAAATAAAGCAATTACTCTCTTTCTCACCATTATGATCTTGACAACTTTATGAGAATACAATGCATATCCATAATCAACAACATATAATATATATATATTTACATGGTGATTATGAATAGAGAGAATTCAAATCCATAGTAAAGATGGCGTAGGGTTGATAAATAGGAGAAAAGCTTATATGTTGGTGATGAGATTTTATGATGAGACCTAAGTGGGATTGATGAAAAAGTATGTTAAAAATATAAATCAATCTAGTGTACAAGAAACCCTATGACAAGTAATTTTGTATTACAAAATTAATTTTCTCTTTTAATGCTTGGATTCGAGTCTTCGTAACCGTTCGGTAAGGCTAAACATACTCTTTAGTGCTCAAAGCATGCTATGAGACCTAAGTTTCGGCTCCAACGTAAGTGCAGTAAATTCATTTACAAATGCCTGTGTGGTGCTGAGGGACAATACTCCTGATAGATGTGTGGAGTAGATGAATATCCATTTTTTGCACACAAAAAAAAAAACAGAATTAAGCTAATTAACATGAAAGGGCAAAATAGAAAGTGGAAGTAACTATATCCAAGACAACTTGGTTAATTTGTGATCAATGTATTTTGTTTGGTCTGTTTTTCCTCTCATTATATAAGTTGGATATAACATTTAAAGTTTGTGTGTGTGTGTGTTCCTATAAAACATTTCTCAATATAGTGTTTATTTAATGGAAGATGATTTAGCATCCCAATGTTCTCTCTTTCCCTCTCTCTTTAATGAATGCCACACACATATTTTTTTTACATAGGTAATGGATAGGATTTTTATAATCAAAGTTTTATTAAACTTGTTGAGAGTTTGACTTAAAACTTAATAAGAAGTAAAAATTGTATACCTTCAAACGATTTCTTCTTCTTCTTTTTTGTACATTAAATAGATATGTAGATAGACTACTCCATTTGCCAAGGAACATTATCCTTTAGCGTTATTCCGCATGCTCTAAACTCTAAAGAGTATATTTAACCTCAACAAACAGCTATGGGTACTCAAACTAGTTTTGAGTGAGAAAGTTCGAATCTTACCCACAGAATCAACATTGGTTCTACACACCCTATGTTATCTAAAGTACAGCTTATCCTTGTTGAAAATTACTAAATTTTTATCATGGGCTAGAGGTGTATAGCATTGACTGTTATAGGTGAATTTTTTTTTTTATTTCTCAAAAAATCAGGGGGCAATTGCCCCTCTCTACCCTGTCCTGCTCGGTTTTTTTTTTGTGTGGGGGGGGGGGGGGGGGGGGGGGGGGGGGGGGGGGGGGGGGGGGGGGGAAGGGGGGGGGGGGGGGGGGGGGGTTTGTTGTTAGGGGAGGGGGAAGGGAAGACATTATTATGGACTCTATTCTCAAAGGACTTTGCTGCGAAAACTAGAGAGATTGAGAATCTTTTTTTATAGTGCCTTGTATAGTCTTAGTTTGATACAAGGTTCAAACAGCTTTAAGTATCAAAAGAAATAACTCATAGATACACAAACCATGAAGTTTCTTGTGATGCGCAACATGGACACTCATAGATAGGTTTGCTCTTACATCTGCACAGTAATTGAAGTATACTCCTCAAGGAATTTAACCTATCTAGCATGCCTAGAACTCAACTTCCTCTCAAAATGAAATTACCTCAAAGCTTAATGGTCAGAGTATAACACAAACTCTTGAGGTAACATATAATCCCTCCAATGACAAAAGTGTTTGTATCACAATATAAAACTCTTTTTTTTTTTTTTTATCATAAGTATCTCTACTTACCCTCATTAAGTTTTTCATTAAAGTAGGCAACAGGTTGGCTATCTTGACTCAATATTCCATCTATAACTACCCTTGATGCTTTACAAAAAAAATATGAAGACTTCACAAATGTTAGGGTGTCCCGAGACAGGTTCCTCAATCATCTTCTACTTAATCTTCTAGGCTTTAAATGTCGCTATAATCCATTGGACCTCACCCTTGTTCACCGTATGGAACTCAACCCCTTAATAACCCTCCAACAGAAAGCGGCTAATACATAGAAACTGTGAATCTCAGAAATGGACTTCAAGACAGGCCACTCTCCTATAGATTTGATAGTTCAGGGTCAACTACAACACCATATGCAGGAAATATGAACACCACCAGGGTGTGTATGGAAAAAAACATTTCTTAAAGGTTCTATACAATTTTCCAGCGCAATGTGTGTCAAAAACTAAATAAAGATAACCCATTATTCTGGCTTAGACTTTCTATATATCAAGATATTGTCAAAACAAAACAAAACCAAGAAATTTCCTATTGAAAGGACGTAAAATTTGGACCATTACCTAGATAAAAGTACTAGGGGCATTAGACAAATCAAAGAACATGGCCAACCGCTCATCTAATTCATCTTGGGTCTTTAAGACAGACATCCTCTTATGCCCAGGCCTATCGTCGATTTGATAATAATTTTGTAGAAACATTGGAAGCTACCCATTTAGTCTAAGACATCATCAAACGTAAATATCAAAGACTAGTGAGAGAAAGGCGTGCAAGGCACACTATCTACTGCCCAATACAAGGTTATTGGAATCTTCTACCAGCTAGAGTTGGATTGCTTTCGTGAGAATTGAAGAATATGAAATTTGCTAGAGGTTTCAGTCCTTTAACAATACTATATTTCCGCATAGAAATAGTGTATCTTAGCAAAGATAATTATACAAATTGGAAAATCTTAAATAAAATCACAATTATAAGGCCAGACATAGGTGTTCATATGTAACATATATAATGAAGTTACTGAATTAACAGCAGCAACTCTAGAAATTTAATTTCCTTATTTCCCATACTTTGCATTCCCATTTACGAAGCAAATCAATTTAATTAAAGAATTTTTACACATACTATTTTTAATTTAATTTAGTGGTTACCAAAACCTAGTTACAAGGTAATATAAGTGCCTAGTTCCTTTCTTAGGCATTTCTGAGTGCCTTCTGAGTCTCCGAGCTTCTGTCCTGCATCTGGCAGTCATGGCTAAACTAATCACTTCACTACGAATATGGCAATATTATATGATTATGCAAAACCATAATGTAAAAGTTACACATAAAGAGTACAGGATTACTTATCATCCTCATCTCCATGGGTTGAAGGTCAATGGCTTAGGATATAGACGTCGGTTGTTATTGATCTCTCTCACGTTCGCCATCCTTCGGGAAAAACAAATGCTATAAAAAACAAGGAAATTTTGTGGTTATCTATTTGTTGATGGAAACTTATGTAATATAGCTCAGTGGCCCATCAAGACCATTAACAATCAAATTAGATCATATCAATTCTATATACCGCATGGCTCATGTTGGAATAATGAATGAAAATTGAGCTCCATTTCCTCTCGGAGAAAAAGAAATCACAGTTGCAATTATTCATTTAATCAAAGGTGGTCATATCATTTTTTTGCTTCAATTAAGATAGTATTGTTATAAAACTTAAAAAATATAAAGCAGATAAAATAACTCAAGATAAAATATAAACAACAGCACTATCTAATCAAAAGTGGTCATATCATTTTCTTGTCATTGTTCGAGAATTTACCTATACCTCCCTTCTTTCTATTTTCTCTCTGATTCTTCCTTTCTATTTTTTATCTATTTTTAATTGTATCTAAAACTATCTCTGAGCACTTATATTTATAGTAAATTGAGGTCGGTCAAGACATGAGAGGACAATGAATTGATTCGATGAATGAGGCCATCGCTGAAATATAATAAACTCAAGGTCATCTATGACATCATGCATGACATCACGACCAAGGTCATGCATAACATCATGGCCAATGTCATACATGACATAATACTCGCCATTGGATGGCGTTAGAGTAGCAAGTATATATTTTGTTAGGTATGTTACAACTGCCTCATTAAAACTTTGCTAAGAAAAATTCAGTGAAAAAAAAAACCTTAGCGAAGGAAAAAGAGTACAATGCTTAACTCCCCCTGTTTAATAAAAACTTGTTTGCTTCAAAAAAGATTTCTGAGACGGCACATACCAATACCATGCATGAGTTTCTCAAATGTTGCAGTCAATAGTGCTTTAGTAAATAAATTTACTAGATTATTACTCGAATGTATTTGCTGGACATAAATATCACCATTCTTCTGAATGTATGAAAAAATTTTAAAAAAATATGCTTCGTTCTGTTACCTTTGATATAGCCTCATTTAATTTGTGCAATACAAGCTTTATTATCCTCGTATAATATTATCGAGGTATCTTTGACTATAGATAATTCGCAGCTTTCTTGTAAATGTTGAATCATAAATCTGTACATTTAATGAATGAATAACCATTGAAGAATTAAATGGATGAGCTTTGACCATGTAAAATTGTTTCAAAACCTTTTCAACATATACCGATTGATGGACAAGAATTCCATTGTACCACATGTGATCGGATTACTTTAACCCGTATAAAAATCTTTGAAGCTTGATTGAACACAAATTTCGTGGTTTTGAAATATTTGCTTCAGGCATCTTAAATCATTCAGAAATTCTCATATATCTATCATTATCCAATTCCCCATATAAGTAGATGGTCACTACATCCATTAGACGAATATCTAGTCCTTCTAAAACTGTTAAACTAATCGAGAATCTAAATGTAATTGCATCCATTACAGGAGAGTAAATCTCATCATAATCAATACCAGGTTTCTGCAAGAAACCTTCTGCTACAAGTTGAGTTTTATATCGTACTATTTCATTTTTCTCTTTTCACTTACTTACGAATACCCATTTATATCCAACGGGTTTTACATCTTCAAGTGTGGAAACTACAAGTCCAAATACTTTGCGTTGTGCTAATAAGTGCAATTCTACCTCAATAACTTTTTTTCATTTTTGCCAATCAATTTTACATCGACATTCGTCGACTGCCTATGATTCAGCCTCTTCATTACTTCTAGTAATATCAAGATCCACTTTGAATAAAAATATGTTGTCAACAACTATATTACTTTTTATTTCAATTTTCTCCTGTATGCATATAACTTATTGAGATATCATTACTTTCAGATATCATTTCATTTACAGGAAATATCTCTTCAAGAGATTTCTCTTTTGAAAAATCTTTTTCAAAAATCTCTTCTTCAAGAAATTTAGATAGCGTGTTCTCTTCATGAGTACCACCTTGCTTATGCATTTTTTCTTGTGTCTTTCTTTTTCTGAGAACAGTGTCTTTTGCATCGACAGACTTCTCACGATTCAAGCGTGTTTTAGATTCATTTACTATTGTACTAATAGATTGTGTTATAGAGACATCAATACGTGCTGAAGTATTAGCAACTGGTATATATGATTTTGTCACATTCTTTGTGTTAATGAACGCATCAGACAATTAATTTGCAATTGTTTATAAATAAATGATTCTGTGAATTTTTTATTCACATTAACTCATTCAAGGATCGATATGAGATAGTATTGAAACATTCCAACTGATTTCTCGTATTTTTTTTAATTGCGTATTTTCTCCCCTCTAATGATGGAAAGACTAACTCATCAAAATAACAATCTACAAAACATGCCTTTAACACATCACCTGTTAAGATTTCTAAATGTCTAATAATAGATAGAGAATTAAAACTAACATAAATTCCAAGGGCGACATTGGAAACCTATTTTAGTACGTTTTGGGGGTGAAATTAGAATATATACAGTATAACAAAAAACTCATAAGTGAAAAATATTTGATTTTTGACCAATGACAAGTTGTAATGGTGAGTACTGATGATAAGTAGTTAGTCGGACTATAACTAATGATGCAACATGTAATATGACATGTCCCCAAACAGAAACAAATAATTTTATTTTCATAAGTAAAAGTCAAGCAATAAACTGAAGTTGTTTTATAAAAAATTCAGCAAGACCATTTTGTGTATGCGTGGAAATAATTGAGCGTTCAATACCAATCCCTACTGATATGCAATAATCATTAAAGATTTGAGATGTAAATTCTCCAGCATTATCTAGTCGTATTAACTTAATCGAGTAATTTAAAAACTGTATTCGTAATCGAACAATTTGGGTAAGAAATCTAATAAAAACAGTATTACTGGTAGAAAGTAAACAGATATGTAATCACCGTATAGATGCATCTATTAAAACCATAAAATAACGAAATGGTCCATATGGAGAATGCATTGGCTTACAGATATCCTCTTAAATTCTTTGTAAAAATGATGGGAACTCAATAACTACCTTTGAAGAAAATAGTCTGACAATTAATTTTTTTTTTTATAAACAAGAAATACATGTATAATCATTTAACAAAAAAATCTTTTGATTATTTAATAAATGTCCATATGAGTTTTCAATAATTCGACGCATCATTATTGACCTTAAATGACCCAAATAATTATGCCATAATATAAAATTCTTTGGGTCAAAGCACTTCAGGTGCATCACTACAAGTGATTCCTCAACTTTTATAGTAGTATAATATAAATCAGAAGACAACACAACAAGTTGTTCTAATATATATTTCTTTCTTGAAATATAAGAAATAATGTACAATATTCTATATTATCTTTATTCGTCGTCTCAATATAATATCCATTACGACGTATATTTTTAAAACTGATCAGATTCCTTATAGATTTAGTAAAATACAATACATCATCAATGCATAATTTTGATTTTCTTGACAACATTATATTGGTTCTTCCGAAGCCTTCAATCAATATTGTTGTGCAAAGAATTGTATTGACATTAGTTTCAAGTAATGTCAAGTGTGAGAAACATTTTTTCTCGTAAAGAATTGTGTGTTGTTCCACTGTTTACCAGACATGTGCTTTCCTCGTTCATTTTAAAAATAATCAATACGTTAGTATGATCCGTGCATCTATATACAAAATATTAAAATTGCTTATATAAAACAAGAGATTTTATTGAAAAAAAAACATATAAAAGAAACATTACAAGAGATAATAATAAACTAAATAAACGATAAAATAACATTAATTAATGTGGACATCTTCATGACCAATTAAATGATTTATTCTTTCATTAGCATCTTCGAAGAAATTTAAGACATCCAGATGAATAATATTAACTCGGCCATCAAAATCTATAAAATGTATTTCTGCATTTCTTCTTTATCTTTAAGTGAGGCTTGGTAAAAGTCTCTTAAATATTTCGGCGTACGACAACTACGTTAGCAATGCCATTTTATTCCACATCTATAATAAGTATCTTCATAATTCTTAAGAGGTTTATTCTTCCTTTTTCTTGTTTTATTTCAGAGTTATTCCACTGTTGGTTGTGTGGTGTGATATTCTTAAATCTCATATGATAAGTGTTACCTCCACGATAATTCTCACAAGTTCAAAAACTACTTCAGCTATGGCCACAACCACATCCGCGTCCCCGACCATTAAACGAGATTGCATTCAATTCACAAAATGATGCAGAATCAATTAGTCAAAACTAATGATTTTTCATTAATAACTTATTATTTTGCTCAGGCACCAAAAAAAAACATGATATTAATTCAGAATATTTTTTAAATCTACGCTTTCGATATTATTATCGCAGGAGCACATTCGAATCATGAAATGTAAAGAATGTTTTTTCTAATATGTCTTCATTAGTAATAATTTCTCCACATAACTTTAATCGTAAACTGATTTTAAATAACGCAAAGTTGTACTCACTAACAGTTTTAAAATCTTACAATCTCAAGTGTATCTAATTAGATTTGACTCTTGAAATGATTACCGTCTTCTGGTACTCATATCTTTTCTTTAAATTTTTTTTATAATATCAATAGATCTTTTACCGTGAGGTACTCAGATTTCAATTTTTCATGAAGATAATAACGAAAGAAAATTATTACTTTAACGCAATCCTACTAGGATGTGTCATTCTTCTCTACTATTATTTGCTCAAGTGCCTTTACAGACAGATGAATCTCAGCATCAAAGATTCACAATAAGTAATTATCGCCAAAAATATCAAGGGCGGTGAATTTCAATTTTGTAAAGTTTGACATTTTCAGAATGCTATACTATACAAAATAATAAGATTAAATCATGACAAAATTATTAAAACTGCACATATATTCAAGCCATATAAAATAATAAAAGGAACAATAATTAAAACACAGAAGCATGTATCAAAAGGAATATCATTATCTTTTAAAAATTTTACAGTTCATCAAAGTCATCAAGTATTAAAAGCTATGAGACATATACGTATGTGTATATTAAAAGAGTTTTATGTTGATAACATATTATAAAACTAAAAGAATATAAAACAAATAAAATAACTCAAGACAAAGTACAGAGAATAATTCTTCAAGAACTATCAAATATTTATCATATTAATTCTTCTAGTACAATTTGCGATTGATCTTCTGAATCACTCAAAACTTTATTAATTGTATAGAATTAAATAAAATACAACAAGGTGTTTGAAAAATTACCTATATCTCCCTTCCTTTTATTTTTTCTCTATTTCTTCTTTTTTATTTTTTCTCTATTTTTAATTATACTTAGAACTATCTCTGTGCACCTATATTTATAATGAATCGGAGTCGGTCGGGACACAGGGGATAATAAACTGATTCGATTAATAAGGCGGTCGCCAAAATATAATAAGCTCAAAGTCATCCATGACATCATGGCCAAGGTTAGGTATGACATCATGCCCAATGTCATACATGACATAATAAGACTCAGTAATCACCTCTCAGATAAACAATTGGAGTAAAAATAAAACTACAAAACAAAATAAAAAAATATCTTCTTATAAATGATTGTACTCCAAAACGTATGATTAGAGTCTCTAATTGTAACTTATTATTAGTATTTATTTATATTTTTATATCTTGTGCATATTTAAAACTAAAACTAAGCAAAATAAAGATAGTTTTCACACAAAATGTGTGTGAAAATTATGTGTGTGAGGTATTTTATTATATTTATATATTATATCCATACATGTGGCTGTCATTGACTGCCACTAAATCATATAGATATATAAATATAATATATTACATTATATTAGACTAATATTATACTAATGTTGTAAGTTATGGCATGTGATTAGGTGAGAGAGGTGGCTAACAGAAGAAAACATATGAAAATGAAAAGAAGAGAACGAGGTGGGGTGGGGTGGGGTGGCCGTGAAGAAAAAAAGGAAAGAAAACAAAAGGAAAAGAAAAGAAAGGAGAAAAGAGAAGAAAATAACAATTAAAAAAAAACTATTTCTCCTCCTATAAAAGGAGGTATCCGGCCATACGCCAAAGGGAGAGTCGAGAAAGAATATGAGAATTCATAGAGAAAGGCCGAGAGCTCTCTCTTACATTGTTCAGTTTAGTTATAATTTTCAATTACTTTGTTAGTAATTTTTCGGTTAGATTTCAATCTTTTCTTTATCGTTATTCTGCTATAATAAACCCTTTTATTTATGAAGTTATTTTTTCACATTGAGTATTTTCAATACTATAAGTAGCTAATTTCATTCTTGAAGCTAATTGTAAAGATCATCTGAGAATATTGGAATATTAATGGAGGTAATTGAGTTTTCATTATTTATATTTAAAATCTTTTAATTCTTAGTAATTAAATTCTAGATCTTTGAGAAAACTTAAATTCTTGACTAAGTTTGATAATTTCTATGCACAAATTTTATTTTTGTATAGTTATTGCACAAATCGATGGTATGAATTTATGACTTTAATTTTATTGTTCTAGATTTAATTATTATAAAATTTTTGTTCTAAAAGCTCAATCTTCTTAATCAAAGGTTCAAGACGAAGCCAATGATTTGAGTTCTGAACCTCCGTTGAAATATTGGGTGAATCAGGTGGTCGGATCAATTGAATCCAAGACCGTTTTATTAAATTCTATTTACAGTTTAGTTCCATAATCATCAAATCTTCCAAAGCAAAATATTTTTCTTTTGGTTACTATTTTTTTGCACCAACTGTCCAGATTTCAGCAGTACTATTCTTAGTAGAATTCAAACAGGTTAACTTAGGTTCCAACTGAAGCCATTGCAATACTACGGTATTTAGCACGGCTTAGTCGGTATCTAATCTTTTACCGTGGGTGAATTTTTATCTCCAATTTTGCATGATTTGTTGACAGTTCCCAATGGATTTGATCTCAACTTATCAAGTTATTACTGCATCATAACCACACATTGGCGGATTTTAATCACATTATTTACAAGTGACCAATTTTTGGCGCCATTGCCGGGGTAAAAAAATTTGAAAATTAAATAAAAAAATATAAAAAATTCAAAAGTTCAAAAAATTTAAAAAATTCAAAAAAATAATAATAATACATTTGCTGGAATTTCAAGACAATTGATTGTTTTTCTACCTTAGCGAAGGAGTTGGACTGTATATATATGTATTTTTTTTTTTTTAAGTGGATAATCTTAAGTGGATAACTCCTGGGGTTACCATTACTAATATTTTACTTTTTGCACTTTAATTTCAGTCTTGTACATTTTTTTTCTTGTGGTTAACTTCTTTGATTGACATACTCGTCTACTGCTGGACGAAGCCAGTCAAGTTGGTTACCATATTTTCTGTTTTCATTTTTTATCTAACTCATCTAAATTACTAACTTTTTTTTTTTATTTAGTGGATAACCAACGTTGGTTATCATTCTAACATTTTATTTTTTACACTTTATTTCAACTCTTTTTCTTTTTCTTTGTGGTTTACTTTTTGCGTTGATTCACCGTCTATTTAGATTGGCGCCACTCACTAAGATTACCATAACTTTGTTACTAACCTGTCTAACATTATTTTCATTTGTTATTTTTGTGTGCAGGTATTTTAGTATATTGTCGTTTTTATTTTTATTATTATTAGTATCTTATTGTTAGCCAATTTCAAAAGTACCTCGGTCTAGTCGTTACCATACCCACGTCCCTTCAAGTAGGTGACCTTTTATTTCCTCAACTCTGAGAGCCGTCAATACTGTTTCTTTTTTCATCCCCGTTTTGTCGGCGACCCACTTGAGTTCTTAGCCCGACATTCTGACTTGTAAGATTTGTATTAATGGTTCGGGAATGATTAATTTATGTCCGCATAGGGTACGTACACTTTTATGAAATATTTCATTAGGGATGTGCATGGACGATTGGTGAGCGTTGACTCTTCTAGTGATCTTTCTCCCATTTTTCGTACTCTTTCCCTATTAAGGATTCCTGTTCCAAACATTTAGTTAGTTAACCGAGCTCCTAATAGCGGAAAAATTTGATCCTCAATCACCTGTGAATCCCAACCCGCCAAATCCAAATAATGGACCTGAAGATGGTAGTGTATATGGTAATCCTCCTCATAGGTCTCTTAGAGATTATCTGAATCCCGTTAGGCAAGTGCCTACCTCTTGCATTGTTCTTCCCGCGCATCACGCAGCGATGACTTTAAAATCGAGAATGATCCAGCTGATAAATCCATTTCATGGTTTGGATTCTAAAAAACCATATCAGCACATAAAAGATTTTAAGTATGTATGTTCTACGTTCTTCGATAATTCTTACCCAGAGGAAATGATACTTTTAAAACTCTTCCCGTTTTCTCTCAAAGACAAGGCCAAGACATAGTTCAATTCATTAAGACCTAGGTCTATTCATTCTTGGCAAGATCTTCAAACAGAATTTTTGAAAAAAGTTCTTCCCTGAGCATAAAACTAAGGCGATTCGTCACCAAATCTCTCAATTTGTCCCTATGTCTACTGCATCGTTCTTCCAATGTTGGGAGAGATTTAAAGATTTGTTGAGTACTTGTCGACATCATGGTTTCACCAATTGGCATATCATAAATACTTTCTATTCATCATTAACTCCACAATTGAAGCAATTCGTTGAGTCTAAGTGCGCAAGGACTTTGTACGACAGACTCATATGAAGCGTATGACTTCTTTGATTACTTAGCGAATTTGGCTAGAGATTGGGTCACAATTGGGACCCAAAATCCTGAGTCTAAGCCAAGGGTAACATTTCAACTTAATCAAGTGAATGATCTGAATGCTAGAGTTGTTGCACTTACCCGAAAGACAAAAACCATAGAGACAAGTAAGGTCAATGTTGTGAAAACTGAGTCTCCCAGTGAAGAGAACCGTTTAATGTGTGGTACAATAGAACATGACACTGTTGCATGTCCAATTATATCAGGATTTAAGGAAACTGTACATGGCCAAGCCAATGCAGTTGGCCAACATCATAGTACATATAGTGATCAATGAGTTGGGAGGAACCCTTTCTCGAACACATATAACCCTAGATGGAGAAATTACCCAAACTTTGGGTGGAGAAATAAGGATTCTTCGAATCCTCAAGTATTCTAAGGAGGGTCTCAACAATCCCAACTTGTTCAAGCTCAACAATCCATGCATTTCCAATCCCAACCTAATATATACCAACCCTCTCATAAGAAACCATTAGAAGATAATGTTTATCAATTGACAAATGATATGAAAGGAGTCAATAATAAGATGGATAAACAAGACGAGGTGTTAGACCAACACACTAGGATGTTGGAGGACATAGCAAGGCAAATGTCAACTTTGACACAAGCTTTGATCCACCAAGTGTCGGGAAGATTTTCATCTCAACCCCAACCAAATCCAAATCCCAATAAGCAAGTGAACATGACCGAAGCGAGGACTAATCCTCAATCCAGTCATGAACAAGTCCAATCCATCACAACCTTGAGGAGCGGAAAAATTATTGATAAATTCATTCACACTAGAGAGGAAACTCTTAAGATTAGTGATAAAAGGAAGAGAGATGTGAAAGAACAAGAGAGAGAAAAAGATGAAAGTAAGAAAGAAAAAGAACCAGTTGAGCCAGTCTTAGAGCCAACCAAAGCATCTGAAAATGAGGGCATTAATGTTGTGAAATATAGATTGACCAAACCAAAACATGAGCTTCTGAATTTTGAAATTTATGAAGTGTTTAAGCAGGTCAAGGTCAACATTCCAATCTTAGATGCTATCAAGCAAATTCCCTGCTATTCCAAGTTCTTGAAGGACTTGTGTACTGTGAAAAGAAGGTTACATGTCAAGGAAACTACCTTCATGAATGAGACCAAAGTGCAATTTTGCAATGTAAGTCCCCACTGAAGTACACGGACCCCAGCTGTCCTACTATTTCGTGTACAATAGGGGGAAACAAGATAGATCGAGGCCTTCTTGATCTAGGAGCAAATGTCAATCTACTCCCTTATTCAATTTATCAACAACTCGGATTAGGTGAGTTGCGCCCTACACATGTCACCTTGCAACTAGCTGACAAATCAATTAAGGTTCCTAGGGGTATTGCGGAGGATGTTCTCATTCAGATAGATAAGTTCTACTATCTAGTGGATTTTATTATGCTAGATACATAACCAGTTGAGAACATTAATGCTCATTCCTAAATTCCTGTTATCTCAGGACAACCATTCATAGCCACGTGTAATGCTGTAATCCACTATAGGAATGGACTGTTAAAGTTGTCATTTGAAAATATGACTGTTGAGACGAATATCTTTTCAGTTGAAAAACAACCAAGAGAACATGAGGACATCAGAGAAGTAGACTGCATTGAGTCTATTGTGCGAGAGTATTTTGAGAGTGAATTCTTTGAAAATCCTATTGAAAAAGCTCTTGTTTCGAGCAAGCCATATAACCGGTTAGATTGTGATTGTGTTAAGTCTAGGGATACAATTCCTAGAGCAGTAGAGAGAGAACAATGTATGCAAGTGGGTCACTAGACCCCAACATTTGAGCCTTTAATTCCTAGTGTCATAAAGCATGTCCCTTCTTAACAAAAAGCACCCACTCCAGAAAGAAAACCTTTGTCATCTACATTGAAGTATGCATTCCTTGGTGAGGGTGAGTCTTATCCTATTGTTATATCCTCTAGCCTGTCAGAAGGCCAAGAGAAAAGCCTTATGCAAATGCTTAAGAATCATAGAAAAGCCTTAAGTTGGACCATTGCAAACCGTCACGGTATTAGTTCTCTTGTATGTACACATCGTATATATTTTGAAGAAGAGTTTAAACCGATGCGTCAAATACAAAGACGTCTAAATCCTAACATAAAGAAAATTGTGAGAGGAGAAATACTGAAGCTTCTCGATGCCGGTATCATATACACCATCTCTAATTCAAAGTGGGTTAGTCCAACCCAAGTTATTCCTAAGAAATCTGGAGTTACGGTAATTCAAAATGAGAAAAATGAAGTGATGCCCACTAGGATTCAAACTGGGTGGCGCATGTGTATTGATTACAGTCGACTAAATGCTGTTACTAGAAAAGACTACTTCCCACTCCCATTATTGGACCAAGTCTTAGAACGAGTGGCAATATGAGCCTTTTACTGTTTTTTAGATGGGTACTCTAGGTACAACCAAATTGAAATTGTCTTAGAAGACCAAGATAAGACAACTTTCACATATCATTTTGGTACTTATGCTTACAAGAGAATGCCCTTCGACTTGTGTAATGCACTGGTCACCTTTCAAAGGTGCATGATGAGTATCTTTAGTGATATGATGGAGAGATTTTTGGAGGTGTTCATGGACGATTTTTTTGTGTATGGAGATACTTATGAGAGTTGTTTGGAACACCTCAAGAAGGTATTAGAAAGATGTGAGGAGAGTAACCTTGTCCTAAACTGAGAAAAGTGTCACTTTATGGTGACACACGGTATAGTGTTTGGACATATCGTGTCTAGCAAAGGGATTGAGGTAGATAAAGCCAAAATTAGACTGATCCAAAAACTATCTACTCCTAGAACTGTGAAAGACATTCGATCTTTCCTTGGGCATGCTGGTTTCTGTCGGCGATTCATAGTACGATTTAGTGCCATCTCTCGTCCAATGTGTCATCTATTGTCAAACGACGTTTCATTTGAATGGTCGTTTGAATGCTAAGAAGCTTTCGACAAACTTAAAGGGTTGTTAACAACTGCACCTATCATTCAGTCACCTGATTGGTCTTTACCATTTGAGTTAATGTGTGTTGCTATTAATTATGATGTAGGAGCAGTTTTAGGACAGAGAGTGGACAAGAAACCCTATGTGATCTATTATGCAAGCAAAACCTTAAATGAAGCCCAAATGAACTATACCACAACCGAAAAGGAACTCCTTGCTATCGTGATTGCATTAGATAAATTTTGATCATACTTAGTGGGGTCATTAGTTATCATATACACTGACCATTCTGCACTAAAGTACTTGCTCACCAAGCCTAATGCAAAACATGCCTCATTCGTTGGATTCTTTTGTTACAAGAGTTCCATATTGAAATTCAAGACAAGAAAGGGGTAGAGAATGTAGTTGCTGACCACTTGTCAAGCCTTCCTACTGATGGGGAAGCCAAAGATACTCTCCCTATCAATGAATATTTTCCGGATGAGCATCTTTTCCAAATCCAAGTACTTTCTCAAGCAACTGTTCTATGGTTTGCTGATATAGCCAACTTTTTGGCTACTAGCAAGATACCGTCACATTGGTTTTACTTAGATAAACAAAAATTCTTCAAAGATGTGAGGTATTTCTTCTAGGATGATCCATACTTATTCAAGTATTGTCCCGATCAAATAATTCGTCGGTGTTTTCCCAACAATGAGTTTCATTTTGTCATGAAGTTCTGTCACTCCTATGCTTGTGGTGGGCACTTTGATCGAAAAAGACGATTGCAAAGATTCTGCAATCTAGCTTATATTGGCCCACCATGTTTCGTGATGTTCACACTTTTTGCACATTCTGTGATAAGTGTCAATGACTAGGAAGTCTGACTAGAAGGCACATGATGCCCCTCAACCCTATTTTTACTCTTGAGATATTTGGTGGGCACTTTAGTTCAAAAAAGATGGTTGCAAAGATTCTACAATCTAGCTTATATTGGCCCACCATGTTTCGTGATGTTCACACTTTTTGCACATCCTGTGATAGGTGTCAACAACTAGGAAGTCTGACTAGAAAGCACATGCTGCCCCTCAACCCTATTCTTACTCTTGAGATATTTGATTGTTGGGGTTTGATTTCATGGGACCGTTCCCTAACTCGTTTGGATTCCTTTACATTCTTGTGGCCATTAATTATGTGTCTAAATAGGTGGAGGCCATTGCTTCTCGTACCAATGATCACCGCGTTGTGATCAAGTTCTTAAAGGAGAATATCTTTTCTCGCTTTGATATGCCTCGTGCTGTCATTAGTGATGGTGACACCCATTTCTGTAATAAACCCGTTGGAATGTTAATGCGAAAGTATGGGGTTGTTCATAAGGTTAGTACACCTTATCATCCCCAAACTAGCGGCCAAGTTAAATTAGCTAATCGGGAGATTAAGCACATTCTTGAGAAATCTGTTAATCCTAACCATAAGGATTCGTCTTTAAGGTTAGTGGATACACTCTGGGCTTATAGAACTGCTTACAAAACTGTGTTAGGTTCTTCTCCTTACAGGCTTGTGTATGGGAAATCATGTCACATTCCGGTCGAAATTGAACACAAAGCCTATTAGGCCATTCGCCAATTTAATGAGAACATAAATGCGACTGGCCAAACTAGGAAACTGCAACTCAATAAACTTGAAGAACTCCGAAATGATGCCTATGAGAATGCAAAGATCTCTAAAGCCAATATGAAAACATTCGATGACCAGCACATCCTTCGTAAGTCTTTTCATGTCGGTCAAAAAGTATTGATTTACAATTCCCGGTTACACTTGTTTTCGGACAAATTAAAGAGTAAGTGGTCTGGATCTTATCAGGTAAGAGATGTGTCACCGCATTAGAAATTGAGAATTCCAACAATGGAAATATTTTTAAAGTCAATGGGTAAAGACTGAAATTCTACTTGGAGAATTTTGTAAGTTTGATTGAAAGTGTGGATCTTATGGATCCACCATTTCTTGAGTAGAAGCAACACCCAATAAATTTGTTCAATTAGTTTAGTCTATGTATTTGGTTTAGTAGTTAGTTTATCTTTAATTGGAGGGAAGGGACCTTTCTTCCCATCCGTGTTTGTCTCCCACCCTTTCCTTTACATTTTCGCCTCCAGGGGGGTTAACGTTCATTTTTTTTAATATTTGTGTTATTATTGTTTTGTCTTTGTGACCAGCAGACGTTAAAGAACTGGATAGTGTTATGTCTTCTCATATAGATGGTCGAGTGCTTACATTTGCATGTTACATTTTTCGAATATTTCCATTTGGTATCAGAGGCAAGATAATTCTCTGTGCAAAGATGGTGAGGAGAATTGAACTCCAAGAGGAACAACCTCAACCTCTTACTGGTCGCAGTACTCTAGCCAAAAAGAAAAGAGCAAAGAGACTAAATAAGTGTCATCGTTGTGCTAAACACACGTGTGTAGATAAAAATTGCAAATGGTGTACCTGACTAATATCAAGAAATCAGATGATTTACCTAGATATTATTAAAGGGCAAGTAAATATTGAGGCATTGAGACACCTTGGAATCACCAGAACGGTGGACTATCTTAATTTTGATGTCAAAAGTCTTACTCGACTTTGTAATAATTATTCTTCTTAGGGTGTGTGTTATATTTAAGTATTTTATTTGCGTGTTTATTTTTATTTGTAAATATGATTAATATTTATTTTGCATATGTATTTTTCAAAAAAAAATCAAAAGCATGCACAAGATCGAGAAGTGTACAATTTGAAGAGGATTGTGTATCTTTTATCATTTTATACAGTTTTATATGAAATACAAATATAGATTTTGGGGATTTGTTGAAACATGTTTTCATTCACCTTAGTACAATTTTTGTTTTATCCTTTCTTTTTAATACAATTGCAAGATTTTATCTTAACATATAAACATAAGCTATCTTACATCACTCATTATCATATCATGATAAGTTTAGTATTTGTACATGTTGTATAGTTTCATCCGTACAAAAGTTGAGATTATTCACCAAGTAAGCTTTAAAGCGAATCACGCCTTTTGAAGTGTTTATAATTACTCTTGATGAATTTCTTCTATATCGCTCATTTAATAGCTCCATTATACTTGTATTTAACTTAATTGTTTTAATTACTTAGGTAATTGAATATGTTAAATTCTTAAAACATTTAGCTGTTGTATAATTTTAAAAATGAATCGAGGCCATCTTTGATCTTTTGAGCCACAGATTTTTTTTTTTTTTTGTTTAAATAATTCCCTTAGAACCATCTCTAAGCCTATTTCTTTGTCTTTTACTACATATATCATTGCTAAAATTTTGTCTCTAAATACGAAAACACAAGAATCTTCACTTGTGCAAATTGAATTGAAAAAGAGAGTAATTTATTTGTAATATAAAATTTTAAAAACGAAGGAAAGAAAAGAAAATAAAAGGAAAAAAGGGAACTACGAAAAAAAAAAAGAAATAAGAGGTTGGCTGTTGAAAAAAAATATATATATCTCATCAAATGAAATAGGAAAAGTGAAGGTATGTATTCATTGATCAATTCATCTCTTGATCACACATGTTTTGAAACTTTTATCCTTTTTCTCTATACCTTAAATCTCATGACAAAGTTACAACTTGAAAAAAAAAAGTTCTCGATGATTTGAAGTGCACATTGCTTGCTCATTAACTCATTAAAGAATTTACATATCAATTGCTTTTGTAATTTTAACATTAAGTATTCTTTCATGGAACTATGTCAAGTTGTCTCTCACTTTTTATATTCACGTCATTTCTTTATGATTGTCTCTTTTAATTTTACATTACATTTACTCTTTTGCAAGAACAACCAGTGTGAGATGCCTATATTCTTTCTTTCTGAAAAAATATCCAGTGAGGCTAAATCAAAGCTTAAAGGATGTATTTGTATTTTAATGTTGTAATACTTTTCTTATTATATAATGATCACACACATACAAAATCTTCTCATATGTTATTTTAAAACATTATCTTGCTTGTGCATTAAAGAGTAGGATAGACAGAATATGTTTGTGTCTTGATATATGTCATACTCTATCCTCATTATCCTTACTTACAAGCCACATTTTGATTTTTGTAAGTATCATCACTGGAAACCCTCACGAGACACCACTCGTCCACTAGGAAAAACCTAGGTATTTAAAAGCTTAGTGCATATGCTAAATACACTCGTAATTCCTACGAGAATAGAACCTATATTTTTTTAGTATGTTTATTTGTTTTGCTAAGGACTATCAAAAGTTTAGTTAAGACGTGTGATTGTACTCCAAAACGTACGATTGGAGTCCCTCATTGTAAGTTATTATTAGTATTTATTTATATATTATTTATTATTTTAACATAAAAATTAGTTTTCTTTTACCTTTTTATATCTTGTACATATTTAAAACTAAAACTCAGCAAAATAAAGACAATTTTCACACAAAATGTGTGAAAATTATGTGTGAAGTATTTTATTATATTTATATATTATATCCATACATGAAGCTGTCATTGACAGCCACTGAATCATATAGATATATAAATATAATATATTACATTATATTAGACTAATATTATACTAATGTTATAAGTTATGGCATGTGATTAGGTGAGAAAGGCGGCTAACAGAAAAAAACAAATGAAGAGAAAAGAAGGGAATGGGATGGGGCGGTCATGAAGAAAGAAAAGGAAGAAAACAAAAGAAAAAGAAAAGAAAAGAGGAGAGAGAAGGAAATAATAATTAAAAAAAATTATTTCTCCTCTTATAAAAGGAGGTATCCAGCCATGAGCCAAAGAGAGAGTCGAGAAAGAATAGGAGAATTCATAGAGAAAGACCGAGAACTCTCTCTTGCATTGTTCAGTTTAGTTATAATTTTCAATTAGTTTATTAGTAGTCTTTCTGTTAGATTTCAGTCTTTTCTTTATCGTTATTCTACTGTAATAAACCATTTTCTTTATGAAGTTATTTTTTCACATGGAGTATTTTCAATACTATGAGTATCTAATTTAATTCTTGAAACTAATTGTAAAAATCATCTGAGAATATTAGAATATTAATGGAGGTAATTAAATTTTCATTATTCATATTTAAAATCTTTCAATTCTTAGTAATTAAATTCTAAATCTTTGAAAAAACTTAAATTCTTGACCAAATTTGATAATTTCTATGCACAAATCTTATTTTTGTATAGTTATTACACAAATCGATGGTATGAATTTATGACTTTAATTTTATTGTTCTAGATTTAATTATTATAAAATTTTTGTTCTAAAAAATAAATCTTCCAAATCAAAGACTCAAGACAAAATCAATTATTTGAATTCTAAACCTCCGTTAAAATATTGAGTGAATCAGGTGATCGGATCAATTGAATCCAAGACCGTTTTATTAAATTTTATTTAAAGTCTAGTTCCATAATCATCAAACCTTCCAAAGCAAAATATCTTTCTGTTGGTTACTATTTTTCTGCACCAACTGTCTAGATTTCAACAATATTATTCTTAGTAGAATTCAAAAAGGTTAACTTAGATTCCAACTAAAGCCATTGCAATACTACGATATTTAACACGGGTTAGTCGGTATCTAATCTTTTACCGTGGATGAATTTTCATCTCTTATTTTGCATGATTTGTTGAACGTTTCCTGTGAATTCGATCTCGACTTATCAAGTTATTACTGCATCACAACCGCACACTGGTGGATTTTAATCACATTATTTACATGTGCCCAATAAGTATATAATTTGAAACTGAACTGAATTGATAGAGCAACCATTCACTCAATGCTCCGCAACTCAAACTTGCACCCATAATGCAATTAACATGAAGAAGCATATGTACCATACAAAAGTAAAAGAACATGAAAAAGTAACCGAACCATATATGGCCATCAAAAGAAGAGAAATCAAGCTACAACCCTTCAAACAGTTTCATTCTGCCACAATTTTTCCTGATCTTGGGGATGTCAAAATTCACTAGTGCAGTGAGCAAGCCTAATTAATATAAAAATACAGATTTTGTATATAATAGTGGAAAAAGAAAATAAGCATTGCTTAATTGAGTAAGAAAAACTATAGACAAGACCTAATTCGATGAATTGTCCAAAAGCTCTGCAAAAGCTATAAAAATAGATTTGCAGAAAAATAAGCAAATAAAAAACTATAATTATGTTATTAAAGATGCTACCATAAATTGAAGGTTTTCTAGATACATAGGGTGAATTTACCGCCAAGAACCCATTTATGATTCGTTGCATTGGAGTGTAGAAATTTCAAATGAACCTTGATTTTAATTAGACTGATGGCAACTCATCTCAATCCATCATGAGTGATAGCACGATTCAATGCTGACGCTAATATCAATTGACAAGGTCTGAATTTCCCTAAAATGCATGCATGAAGAATGAATAAGAGTGTTGCAGGTTGAAATTCTGACAAACTTAATCAAATATCTAAAATTGGATCTAAAATTCTTAATATGAAATAAATCAAACCATTATCATCAATCATAATGCTATGAGTTACCTTCATAGCTTTAGATTAGAAGGGATCTCATTAACCTTTGCTAACAAAGAAAAGCAAAGCACCTTTATGTAAACTCTAACAAAGGAATGAGCAATAAGTTAAACTCTAACAAAGCACCTTTAAGTTTTACCCATCGCTATCTTTATGTAAAGCAAAATCCAAAGAACATTTATTCCTAGTGCAATATAAAACATGAAGTCATGCAGAATGGGGGGAAAAAAAATTTGAAGCTAGCGACGCGCGATGGTACTGTTGGGAACATCATTTTCCGATGAAAGTAATAGTTGCAGTGGCGGAGAAGTGGAATTGAAGGTGTACCAGATAGGATAATGGTGGAGAAAGCAGCATTGAGGAGCTGGTGATGCCGGAACTAATTCAAACAGATTCAAACAGAGGTTGTCCTTATAGTAATAATTTTAATAGAAGTACCCATGAAATTGTAACTGTAACCTGTGGTTCATTTGGATAGAAGACACAAACCACAATGATTCGCCACTGCTGCCACCTCCCTCTTTCTGCTTTAACATGTCTAACCATAGCCTTTCTTGCAAAGGCAATTTCATCCAAAGGTAAAAAAAATTATCTATATCCTAGCTTTAGCTTTAAGCTTTAAACATTACCTTGCCTGTACAAGGTGGGATTCAATCTGTGTTTTTATTTAATAAATTAAATAACCTGTTTTCCAGTACATTAGGATTAATTTGTCTTATCTAGTTAGGAACAATGATTCCGTTTGTTCCAACACTTTGAGGATAAGGTTAAACTCACACCAACTAATCCAATTTAGTATTATCAAAAAAGTAACTCTATTAAAAAAATGAAACCTGTCTACTTGGGAGGAAAAAGTAAGCTGAGAATACATCACATTATTACATACAAAATTATACATGAATAATCCAAAATATTACGTAATCCACATTTTTCTATGCCAGCTTTATTTAACAAATTCAAGTAAAGTCAAAATAGGCTGGCTTATAAGGTTTTCTATTCATTTTCATCATTTTATATTACTGGTTTTTTTTAGTTGCTTCATTTTTTTTCCTTTTTTTCTTTATAGTTTTCAATTCCCATGTGAAACAATGAGATTTCTGTAGCAGAGTTGTTGGTTCGAACATAGGCTTCATGTATCAGTTCCAAAATAACCTAATAGTTTTTTCTTATTTCTGACGTGCAATTTCTTTTGGTTAAATTTGTTAGCATTTTTCAGTGCAACTGTAATTACACTTCAAAAGTATAATCATTATTCCCTAAATAACTTTAGTTAAGTCCAATTAGATTGTTTATACTATTGTTTTAGCTTAATACTGTCTCTAATGATGTTTGATGGTTAATTTGTAAGCTTTGGGCTTAAAGAGGAGTGCAAGGGAGCTTCAAGGGGCAAAACGGTCTTTAGACCGTACCTACGATTCTGAGGACCGTGCCTACAAGGTCTTTAGACCGCGCCTACGGTCACCTAACCGTGCACACGGTGGTTCCTACCGTGCCTACGCCTGCAAGGAGTTGAGCCATTACCAAGAGGGGGTTTTCTCCGTAAAAAGGTCAGTAAGACTATGCCTATGGTTTTTAGACCCGTGCGCACGGTTGGCCTAACCGTGCCTACGGTTTACGGGATTCTTGTTTTGAATTAAGCCTATAAATACAAGTTTGGACCAGAATTTGGGAATCTCAGCTTTATATATCAGTTTTTGTACCTTTTTCTTAGTTTAGAACTCTAGGATTTCAATTGTAATAGTTTAATTTCAATTGTAATTCTCTTAGATTTTCATTGTAATTGCATAATTGCTTGAATTCAAGTGTAATTTCATTTCAAATCTCATTAGAATTTCAATTCCTTAGTTTTCAATTCCACTCAATTGCAAAAACTTCCATGAAAATGAGTAGATAACTTTTCAAATTGAGTTTAATTGTGAAGAACACTAAGGAATCTAAAGGGTTTCAATGGAAGTATCTCATGAATTCATTGTTTTATCTTTCTTGATCTCTAATTCTTAGTAATTGAATGCAGATATTTTAGAACACTTGGATTATTGATTATGTTTGGTGATTCAATGTATGATTCCCCAAATTATATATTGAATTCATCCAAATCGATAGTATTAATCTAAGAATATGGGAAGGTGAATCTACAATTGCTAAGAATTTATTCTCATCAATTGAATGATTAAATGCCTAAGAACACCTGGGTTATTGATTATGTTTGATTAGTTCAATTCTTAATTCTCTAATTTTGCATTGATTCTAATCAAATCAATGGTATTAACCTATGATTCTTCTATTAACCATGAACCTATCTTCAATTACTTGAGAATTGTTGGTTTCCAAAGCTAAAACATCCAAATCAAACTCTCTTGATTGTGGGGTTTAATTTGAGTTTAAACCTCGTTGAAAATCTTGGATGAATTAGGAGATCGGATCAATTGAATCTAATTCCATAGAAGCATTTCTATGAAATTAGATTGTTAAAACTAATTCCATATAATTTGTTAAAACTAGTTTTCATTTCCCTTTCTTTTAGATCAAGTAACAAATCATTTTCAAAGTCCAAACAAATCATTTTACATTATCCCTTTTCATAGAAGCATTTCTCATTAGCAGGTAATTGAAACTGGGTAAGTCAAAGTTTATTTTGCCGTTGGCCTATATTGGGCCCCCAATCCTGAGATTAATACGATACTCGAAGCCATTCGGGTTAAACTACATTGAAACTGTACACTCGCGGGGACGAACCAAATTTATGGCGCTGTTGCCAGGGATCGAAGGCTAAGGCACGAACTCGATTTGCTTACGGTGAAGAAATTGCTTTTTCATGATCTACAATGCGGCGGCATCTTCGACTAAAGCCTTAGGTAACGATATTTCATCCTTTGTACTTGTATTAGATTTAGGACTTTTTTTGTTTTTACCTTTTTAGTATAGTTTTGCATTTTAGTTTTAAGGTGGATAGCTAGAGGAGACTAGGCCTTTGTGTGCTTAATTGCGTATTGGTGGTTTTGCCTTGTATAAGGAGACTAAAGATTCAATTAGTGGATTTGAATTTTGAATTGGTGAAACTTTCATATGGAGATTGAAAGTTCGGAAGGACGAATAATTGAAAATTATTTGTATATGATGTATTGAGGCGCGGAGCGCTATGCTTGTTTGTGCATTGCATACTTCATCCTTTGTGCATACCATTTTTGGTTGGATTGTTAGATTATTTGTTGATTTTGAATCATGGCTCACTATAGTTATGCAATGAATAGTGTGCACACACCATCTCTCTAGTCTCTTAGAGACTACATTCGTGCTAATGAGAGTGGAGTGCATGCACCACCTTCGTGGTCTCTTCGAGACTGTCTTCGAGTCAATGGCCAAAAGGCTCCTATTACGCCAACTTGCAGTCTAGGGTGGTGTGATCATCTAGCCCCACCTCCATCCTACCAAGCCCCATTTGAAAACTTAGAATATCATGTTTCATTCCATCAAACACAACCTTCATCTCTCCCTTATCAAATACAAGCACATGATACATACCACGTTCCTCACAATAGCACAATTAAAGACACCCTTAGAAGACACTTTTCAACTAGTCATGGAATCTCAAGGAGAAGTGAACTCTAAAGTAGATAAGGCCATTGACCAACAAAGACAAACACTTAATGAGATAAAGAAATGACTCTTTTGATGCAAACCTTAGTTGTTCAAGCCGAAGACACGTCCCTCATACCATCTCCCCTCATCTCACTAGGCACATACTTGTAAGCGACATACCTCCTAATCCTACTCTTAGCTATGAGCCAATTCATCCTATCATTACCCTTAAGCATAAGGACACCATTGATCAAACCATTCTTTTTCAAGAATTGGAGTTTAGGGACTAAACCCTTAAGATGAGTGAGGAAATCATTAAAAATAAGAATAGGGATGATCAACTAGAAAGCAAGGAGCTCATGATGAAGACTTCCAAGCAAGACAAGAATAAACGAGAGTAATGAAGGAACTAGTGAGAGAGAAGAGGAGTCCAAGAAGGTCACAAATGATTAAGAGCATATTAAGGACTCTCTAGAGAGAACTATTGCCTTTAATGAAGGTCTTGAACTTTTAGATGCCAGGAATGTGCAAGGGAATTAGCGTATTGTTGTTTTAGAAAATGTGTCCACCATGTTCGAGGGTCAAGCGACCCCTACCCTTAAGCCCCTAAAACCTAGTCTTAGCATACTAACTCCTTTAAAGCTTGAACTCCCACTATTAGAACCGACTACCTTTCACCTGGGCAAGCACTTAGAGAGAGGAGGACCACAAGGTCTCTAGAATGCTTTTGATCGGCATCTTCGTGCACGGTCCTTTGACTTCCTTTACATTCTATGACCCTTTTGACCCGTATGATCCTAAATGTTATATCATTGAGTTCATCAAGGATATCAAACTTTGTTGTGTCCACACTCCTATGGCTTCTTTACAAGTTACCATTGTGACGTGTGGAATGGTGACAACTTCTCCCTTTATGGTATAAGGTGACCTCCTTCCTGTGAGTTAGATAGAAGTAGGAAAGTTTAGATAATTTTTGCTTTTACTTTTATTTTGTTTTATTAGTAAGCTCTATCTTTAGTTAGGGGGGTGCACTAGGCACTCTAATCTCTTTTCCCTCACGTTTTATCTCACTTCTTGCCTTGTCTTCCGCATTGAAGACAATGCTTCATTCTAGTCAGGAGGAAAAGTAGTTATAGAGGTTTAACCTCTATTTTTACTTTTCTTCTGTTAATTTTTGTAAAAATTTTTGAAAATTTTGAGCCAATGATGATGACTTCCTCTAGTTAGAGGTAAAGTTTAGATACCATCTTTACATGCATGTATTCCATCATTTGTATCTAAAAACTTTACTATTCACGGTGGATGTCATATTTTAACTTCATTGTTATATCTCTCGTGCTATACTTTGATCTCTCTATGGTTTATTAATTACTCTCAGGTATTACATTGAATGATGATTATTCGACTATTTGGGATTCTTGGTAGAGGTTGAAGTATCTTATAGTTTTGGCACTTTATAGCATTTTATTTTGCTATCTTTAACATGTCTTTATATACTTTTCATAATTATCCCTTATTATTGACAATGAATGTGTCGATGCTTTAGATGGGAACCATAGCATATTCAAAAGATTCAATTTTGAATTCTTGAATAGTTAAAGTATTGCATGGTTTATATTCGACGTATGATGAGCATTTCATTCTTTGGTTTTGATGTTTTGTGGGATGTTATCTTGAGTACACTTTAATGAGGGAATCACACTTATTGAGTACAAATCATGGATGTAGTTTCATTGTATTAGCTTATGTATTTATAACCTTACTTGAGTGGAGATCTTTGCCTTGTGAGCTTTAGAGCCTTATACTTATTTGAGAAGAGTTCACATTTACTCAAAAAGATTTTTTTATTAATCCTTATCATTTTCAATGACTTCATTACATTTGTATTTGGCTTATTTGTTTAATTTTGACTTTCATGTTGACACTCACATTCATTCAAGAACTATTTCATGTATGCTTTGAAGATGATTTTAGGCCATGATTTTAGGCCATGTTTCTTTTTGAGCCACGGAGTTCTTATTGTTCCATATCCTTTGTAACCATATCTTATACACCTTTTTGATGGGTGATCTTACTTGAGGTGTGATCATTGATAAGACAATCTTGTTAGTGATAGGCTTATAAAAGCTTATGAAAAAGTTTAGTAGATATATCTTACGCAATTATAAAAAAAAAAAAAATATGAAGGAAAGAAGCAAAAATGGGTAGTAAAGAAAAGTGCATGAAATGAAAAGAAAAGAAAAGGGGATTGAAAATAACACAAAAGAAAGAAAAGAGAAGAGAAGAAAGCGAAGTAACAAAAGAAAAGGTTGTAGCCTCAAAAAGGAAAGGAAATGTAATAGCGAATTAGAGTTAGGAAAAGAGAGAGAAGTACTTCATGTGACATTACATGCCTTGATCACATATGTATTGTACACCTTTATACCTCTTTCCTCCCTTTTATACCTTACCTTGATACTTATTGGCTTACCCTTAAAAAGTCCTACTTGATCCAAAACATGGTTTTCATTAAGATCTTGTTTGAATGTGAGCTATCTTTTGTCAATTATGTTTAGTTGATGTTAAAGCTATATAAGCATTCTTTCATGAAGTCATGCCAAGTCGATACACTTTTATTATTGCGTTCTTTGACATTTGGATTGCTCTCTTACATTTCATAGCATTTACTCCTTTTTAGGACATTCCATTGAGAGGATCCCTGTGCTTAGTTGTTTTAGAGTGTATATCCGGTGAGAATTCGGATTGAGACTCCAAGGATATAAATGTGTGAGTAGGTACATTTGAGCTACATTGTATGAGTCTAGCACACACACACATAAACCTCATTCTTGTGTCCTTATTGATATATTCTTGCTTACATTTAAATTAGAGGTGATTTGTTGAGATTGCTTTTATATATCTATGCATCATTCTCATATTGTTCTAAATCTTTCATTAATGATTATAAGTCGATGTTTGTGGGTGTCATCACTGTAACCCCTCACGAAACACCACTCATCTACTAAGGATAACTTAGGAGTTTAAAGGCTTGATGCATAAGCTAAATGCATCTGTGACTCCTACAAAAGTAGAGATTATTCTTTATCTTTGGTTAGTGTTTTGCTAGGAACTAGCAAAAAGCAATTTGAGGGTGTGATTATCCTCCAAAAGTGTAATCATTAGTCCCTAAATAGCTATAGTTAGTCCAATGAGATAGTTTATACTCTTGTTTTAGCTTAATAATGTCTCTAATGATGTTTTTATAGTTGATTTGTAAGCTTTGGGCTTAAAGAGGAGTGAAAGGGAGCTTTAAGTGGCAAAACGGTCTTCAGACCGTGCCTACGAGTCTTTAGATCGTGCCTACAGTCATCTAACCATGCGCACAGTGGTTCCTATCGTGTCTACACCTATAGAGAGTTGAGCCATTACTGAGAGGGGGGTTTCTCCGTAAAGAGGTCCGTAAGAAGACCACGCCTACGGTCTTTAGACTCGTGGGTACGGTTGGCCTAACTATGCCTCCGGTTTACAGGATCCCTATTTTGAATTAAGCCTGCAAATACAAGTTTGGACGAGAATTTGAGGATCTCAACTTTATATACCAGTTTTTGTACATTTGTCTTAGTTTAGAACTCTAGGATTTCAATTGTAATTCTCTTAGATTTTTATTGTAATTGCATAATTGCTTGAATTTAAGTGTAATTTCATTTCAAATCTCATTAGAATTTCAATTCCTTAGTTTTCACCTCCACTCAATTGCAAAGACTTTTATGAAAATGAGTAGCTAACTTCTCAAATTGGATTCAATTGTGAAAAACACTCGACGAATCTAAGGGTTTCAATGGATGTATCTTATAAATTCATTATTTTATCTTTCTAGATCTCTAATTCCTAGTAATTTAATGTAAATATCTTCGAACACTTGGATTATTGATTATGTTTGGGGCTTTCAACGTATGATTTCCCAAATTATGTATTGAATTCATCCAAATCGATAGTATTAATTTAAGAATATTTCCTAGATAATGAATCTATAATTGCTAAGAATTTATTCTCATCAATTGAATGATTGTATGCCTAAGAACACCTGGGTTATTGATTATATTTAATTAGTTCAATACTTAATTCCCTAATTTTGTATTGATCTTAGTCAAATCGATGGCATTAACCTATGATTCTTCTATTGACCATGAATCTATCTTCAATTATTTGAGAATTGTTGGTTTCATTAGCTAAATTATCTGAATCAAACTCTCTTGATTGTGAGATTTTATTTGAGTTATAAGCCTTGTTGAAAACCTTAGATGAATTGGGAGATCAAATCAATTGAATCCAATTTCATTTATAATATGTTAAACTAGTTTTCATTTCCCTTTCTTTTAGATCAAGTAACAAATCATTTTACATTTTCTCTTCTCATATAAGCATTTCTCATTAGCGGGTAATCAAAATTGGGCAAGTCAAAGTTTGTTTTGCCGTTGGCCTATATTGAGACCCAAATCCCGAGATTAATACAATACTCGGAGCCATTCGGGTTAAACTACTTCGAAACTGTGCACTTGCGGGGACAAACCAAACTGTATTAAAGTTTTTGAAGCCAAATGGTACCTATGTCATTGCTGTCACATATGTAATGCGTACAAGCAACAGGACAGTGAAGTTATCAAGGCAATTTTGAATGCAAGATGGATCCCTAAGCTACCTTTGAGTTCTATTTAGGCATTCCATTTTATTACATATATACACGACTCATAACTTGATAATATATTTTATCGTCAATATACATGTGTGTGAATACAGATGAAAAATTAAGTTCAGCAAGGCACAGTTTGTTACCTAAATAGGCTAGCGCCGATACTTTATAAGCAGATAATCATTTCACGAGCAACAATAACCATCTCCTTTGAGGGAAGAACCTAATGGTTCACAAACAATAAACAGAGTGTAATCCTTTGAGAGCATGAAACTGCCGAAGAAACAGTCTTTTTTGATAGCTTCTCATGATCCAAATAATAATATAGCTCATACATAAAACTTTGATAAAATCCCAGGACCAGCAAATGCAGATTTCAACAAATAATCAGAACAGCCAAGAATCCATTTCCAAAACCAAATACATCAGAAAAGAAACTCAAATACTAAAATTATAGAGAACCCATTATGAACAACAGAAAAGGAAGAAAATTTATAGAGAACCCATTATGAAGACCCATACCAACCAAATCCACAGAGAAGATAACCTAGGAAAAGATTTCAACAAATGGGGTTTATTCTGGTGTACAAATACTAAAATGCCATTAACAACACAAGCAAAACCCATGTCATATGGACCTATAATTGTAGAATAAATTTTTTCACAAACAACACAAGCAAAACCCATGTAATTCAAATTTTGGAACTGAAGAGAAGTACTTCCTACGACTATAAGTTGGTTTCTACTATAAGTTACACTTTGCCTATTCCAAAACTACATAGCTTCAACCAAACAACTTAAACCAAACACCTTTAACCAGCATCTACTTTATTCAGATGCCCATTATAAACTTTTGCAAGAAGAAACACAAAGCTGTAAGATACAAACCCAATAAAAGTTGTAATAAACCAGTCAGCCTATTGTGCATGAGAAAAAACCGAAGCTTAGAAAGTGAAAACTGTTCATTTGCAATAGCATCTAGCCTATGCCATGAACGGTTCTTGTGCCTAATCATTCCTTTGCCAAAAAAATCTCAAATATGTCTAATGATAACAATGGGTTTTGTAAAAGAGGTTGTTCATCAAGTATAACTTTATTATCTCATATATAATAGTAAAAGCTAAAGGCTCTACAATACTCAAAGTTCCATCTAAAGAAACATAATCACAAAAAAAGCTCTACATTCATCAAACTTCCATCTATGGTACTTTTTCAAAAAAAAAATCTCAAATTTAATGAAGCATAAGGTTACTGACTAAAAGACTTGGATTTCAGTAAATTAACACCAAATTCCTGTATTTGTGCCTCATTATTTCAAAAACGTTCTTGCCACCATTTCAAAAAAAAAAATTTCACAACAACATTTTATCAAACACGTGGTAACCATAGTATATCACTATGTTTCCAATAAGCCATTGAGTTATTTCACCAAACACGAAGCAAATATGTTATTTACTACAGCCAAATAGTCAGTTTTTTAATATAAATAAATTAATCCCATACATTCACACAACCAAAAGAAATTATCAGCAATAATAAACTTGCAAGCAATCACATGCTTCACCAACTATAAAACAAATCAACTCACAGGCAAGCAATAATAGCTTTACGGAATCTCAAGATCTAAAACATCATAAATTTGAGCATTCTCAATAAAAATAAAAAATAAAGGCAATATAGCATCAGGCATCCTAATCATTGATCACTTGCACTTTTCAGTTACTAACCATTGATATGGAGTCTCCTCTCTCATAATACTGCATATACTTCCATCAAGGCCTTAGTTCCTTGGGGCAAGCTTACTGATGTAGCAACCACCCTGAAAATACAATGTCACATACATTAAGTTGAAAGACATTTATGTGACTCCTTTTGCTAACGACTTATTTGGTAACTAGGGAAGGCTCACTGATCATGGGTTTGGCTTAGCATTGCTACAAATTTCTTGGATGAAACTTCATTCGACTCACCCTTTGATAATGAGTTGTCCTTTAGTCCCTTAGTTGAAGGGCCACTTCCAGCTACTCTGAGTGCAGTGTTATCTGTAGTTTTCATTTTCAAATGTATAACTTAGCTTAAGAAAGCCAAAACAGCTATATTCGGTTCAGTTTAATTCAAAGCTATCCTGCGTTTCAAATAATAAAGAACTCTAGTACTTGAAAACATTAACTTTCTTTCATTTTTCTTGCACTTTTTCTTCATCTAAAAAGCTCCGAATAAATCAATAAATGAATATAAAAAATTACCAACAGGCCTAGGATTACCTCAGGAGCAACTTCTGTAGACTAGTCTTGTTTACGCAACTCCAGCCTTCTAGTAAGAATTTCAAAGTTGGGTAGTGAAACCAAAATTCGATGAAACTGCATATTCTAAAAGACATCTACGGAAGATTTGCTTTCTACTAAAAGCTTAAGCTAAGACTAAAATAAATAAATAAAACCACATAATCAATTACAAAGAAAAGAAAACTTTTAATCTAAATTAGAAATGGCCCTTTAGAGAAACTCACCTTGAGTTTCTGATGATCAAACATTTTGATGTTTGATCTCTGATGGAGTAAGATTTTGAAAGCAAAAGATCAGAAGACAAGCAGTAAAGCTAGACCTGAGAAGTTAAGAAAGACCTCATAACCTCATTAAATTCTAAAATACATGTGGTATCAGTACAGGTAACAGAAAATCAAATGTAAAAGCCAAATCTCACAAAAAGGGAAAAAACATAACAAACAAAAGAAAAAAAACCGTGAGGCACATACCAAGAACAATATATAAAAACAAAAACCAAACAACAAACCATCACACAAGTCCAAAAAGGGACCTTTCTACTACAACGATCAAATTCTGATGATTGAAGAGAAAATAAAAAATAATAAAGCAAACAAATGAAAAACTAAGCCAACCCATCTTGCTTGCTTTAGTTCCCTTGGCCTCCAGCTTCGACATTCCTCCTTTCATGGAAAAACCTGCTAGAAAACAATCAGAACTAGTAAGAATCATTCGGAATAAGCAAAAATTGAAGAAAAGAAAGTGAAGAACTAAGAAATCGATGAGACATTCCAACAAAGAGAACTGAGAAAGAAAAAAAGGCAGAGATGGGAAAGTGGAAGAGGGGGGAGAGAGACAGACGAATGGGATAAAATCTCTGCTCCTGGCATTGAACTTGGTGACAGACAAACAGACATAGAACAGATGAGCAAGATGAAGACTGATTGGAAGAGGACAGGAGAGGAGAAGAGAAGAATATGGTTGATCCGAGAAAAGTAAAGATAGAAAGCACATGAACTCCATCTCTCCCAATTTTCATCTGCTCTGTGTCCGGATATGATAAGGATTGTCACCTCATTGCAGAAATTGTCCTTTTATGTGTATTTTTTTCTTCATTTTCATATTACCCAGTAGACAAAAAAGGGAAAAAAAACAATCATTTATTTGTATTTTTTTGTTGATTTCCCTATTATCCAGTGGACAACAAAGCAAAAGAGGGACACGAAAACAATGAGAATACATGCATAACATTTATATATTTTTATACATGATATAAAAGACAAAAGAGATAATATATGTTAGAAAAAGAGAGAAGATTTGTTGGATTTCCCATATATCTACATATATATATATATATATATGTATGTATAAACATACGCCCTAAATGATGGTATTGCCCTCCTCTAAAGCACAAGAGGCCAAAAAAAAGCAGGAAAAAATAGACATTACACAGTACATGGCCATTGATCTTGTTACCCTCTAGAAAAGTACCAGCCATAGAATAAAGAAAGGGCAAAAATGGAATTTCGCCAGGGCTGAAAATCCTTGCATCCATGCTTTATATATAGGTAATATCTATATACTAAACAATGATCTTATTAATGGCACAGCTGTCAACACACATTATGCAAGAACCATCATTTTTAGGTGTCAAGAAAGCAGTAACAACACATGGACTAGGACTCATTAGTGAAACCCATGTTCAAAAGTCTCTCTAACCGCCTATTTAATTCAATAAGTCCCTTAGGGACCAAAAATTAAAAATAAAATTTCAAGGAAAATAAAAATAAAATAAATAACTCTAAATTTACATACTCCACAAAAACAAAGACAACTATTATAGCTTGTTCCACTGGAAGAACAGAAATGCAACCAGCAGATACCCACCAAGTGGTCTGCGTGGGAAAACCCTCTTTCACTTCGTCTTTGCAACATTTTCATGCTACTCACCAATATCCATCAGGAAATCCATGAATATGATTGCTCCATCTGAAGGGAAACGTTATGAGATCTAACTGAAGAAGAAGAAGAAGAAGAAGAAGAAGAAGAAGAAGAAGAAGAATGTTCACTTCCAAGTAAAATTCTTCAGAACAGATACCAAGTGAAATATGTGCCAAAATCAACCTCTAGCTTTTGATTCATGCATCATGAAATAGTCCTATCCACGTTAAACATGCACATAGCACATTTTGTTGCTTGCTTTCAAGATAATTCTGCTAGCCTTGAAAAGAGCCTCATCATAAACGCCAGATATATCTTGAATGAGTAATGCAACCAAATTTAGTGGATTAAGCACGGAGGGGCAACCCCCTAACATAATCATTTTAACAAGTATGACCACCTGTTCTTAGGAGACATGATTTGGTAACAAGATCATAAAGAACTGAATTACAAAGACAAAATATGTATCTAAGATATATCAATTTCCTGAGGATATTGATCAAACTAATTTCTGGACATCACAACTTACCCTTTTTCTGTGAACCACCACATACCTACTCTTCCAAATTCAGAGCTACCAACTCATCAAACCCTGTGAATGACAAGAACATAGTATTACATGAGACCACATGGAAGTTTCCTAACCCCATTCACACAAGAATAGAATGGTTATAGGCAAAATACTAATAAATGGTTTTCATAATCAATCTACTATATGATCAAGCAGGTCCTTGAGCAATCATCCAGTATCAACCATTATGCAATTCAGTTCGACCCATAACAGCATTATAATATCAACAGTAGTTCAACTTTAACGAATGGATATTCACACGTTCGCGTTCAACAAACTAAATTAAAACCTCTATCACCACAATAAATCTCCCATCCGGCACAATCTCCAATGCAAGGCAACTCCTAGTCTCCAACTAAATGTTTATAACTATAACTAAAGGGGGCAAACAATAAAGCAAAGCATCAATCTATCTTCTGAAGACAAATTTTCATCTTTTAACGCAAATCATCATATGACACAAAAACTCCCCCTCCCTCCCCAGTAAGAGTGATGATCACATAAATCACTCATGCACCAGCTTCTAGTTTTCTGAATCAGAACATGGAGATCAAGTAAAAATGTACAAATAATTAAAATTTCATGAACCTACAAAAGGAGACCTAGATAATTATATAACAATAACACTGCACTAAAGATGAGTTTCAAACCAATTAATTGGGGGATAAGACAACTAAAAACTCATCCTACGTCAAGTCGACCTGCTGACCTCAACCAAGTGCATCTAAAGAGCAAATACACAACCATCTATAATATATTTATGCGCGCCTTCTAAAGCTTTTCAAGAGAAAGTTGAAGAAACAATCACCCAATATTTTAGGGAAACGTGAGATACAATGCCACATGAAGAAATCTTGAACATGACTTTCAGAGACCACTCATTCACTCCTGTTTAAATGTCCAACTAATGCCTGGCCATGCATCTCCACCTAGAGTCCTGCCAAAGTTGGTTTACCTAAGACCACACCGTTTCCTTCCTACCCTCACATTCTAGCTGTCTTATAATAGTACTCAAACATTTCACATTAAAATCTATCAACATGAATCCATGAACACAAAAAAGGTAGAGAGATTTCATGACCAAGCACACTGTAAGCACACATGCCACATAAAATAATATCTGTGCCTACAGGTGCTTTACTATAGACAATTTGAAACAATACTTTATACTTCATACTTCTCTAGCAGTAGAAGCACAATATACCAATGAGTTAAGCTCATTCGCAGATAAGCCTCCTACAGACCATCATCTGCACTTGACACTTGCAATCTAATCTGGAACTGAAATACACAAGAAATTCAAGAAAGCAAATCATAGTCCGTCACAACAGAAATACAATATTAAAATAGAAATATAACTAGAAAGCAGCTTAGGCTTCATAGAGTTTTACATAAGCAGCTAATATCTCAAGAAGAATGAGAGAAAATCAAACAATATTAAAGTCTACAGATTTGATAATGTGGCAGCAGCCAAAAGGGACTGGGTCAAGATCATTTCAGAAAATTATTCTAAGGCATGCTCTGTAACATAACACCCTTTACAAATACTGCAACTCATATGAACATAGTCAACTCAGGCCTACTGAATATGTTATGCCCCTCGTTTTCCAGCACAGGATAAGCAGCCACAAGTGCATCTTG